>JABUQX010129235.1:0-30975 GCA_015478945.1 Trachelipus rathkii | reverse complement strand
ATTATTATTTATTATTATTATTATATATTATATATTATTATTATTAATTTATTAAAATTATTTTATTATATTTTAATTATATATTATTATTTATTATTATTATTTATTGTTATTATTATTATTATTAATTATATTTATTATTATTAATATATTATTATTAATTATGTATCAAATTGATTACATTCCGAATAATAGTATAAGTCTTTTTTTATAATTACTATGTCTTTAAGTGTTAGGCTTGACGCTAACCGGGTGCATATGCGGTGCGGAGCAGTGGCGATGCGGTGTGTATTGCGTGTTCAAATATATTCCGGCTGGCCGGCCTAATTACCTCCATACATAATGTCATAGGGTAATGACTGTTATAGATTGAATTTATAGATTCTACTTAGGAGTTAATATTTGTGCGATAAATATTATCAATTGAGTTTAATTTATTACAGGAGAGAATAAGTACCTTTAATAGAATCTTAAATCACTATATACATAATACACTAAACCTTATGCTCAAATCAACTATACTTATAATCAATAATCAACATAATCACTAGCCTAATATAATACCTCAAACAAAGCTAACCTATACATTAACTTAATCACCTAACATATATATAACAAACCTAACCTATACCTAATACACCTAACCAACAAACTAACATAACTTTAACTTATAAATAACTAAACCTAAACTTCACATATAGCTACCTAACTTATCTTAACATAACAGCCTGCCATAAATAAAAAAAAAAATGCTAATAATCTATAAAGTATATATAAAATAAATAAACCTTCCATCTAGTCATTTAATTATTTATTTTTTTTAATAAAAGCATTTAAAATACAACTCAATCAATCTGATAATGATCCGGTATCAGAATGTATTTTAAAATCATTTTAACTAAGAGATATAGGAAATAACAAATGAATATAAAAAAAAAAATTAATTATAATTTAATCATTTAATCAGCATTAATATTCGTACTAGTATTATTTATTTAATAATATTATTTATTATATATTTATTAATTATTATATTATAATTAATATTATATTATTTATTTAATTTAATTATTATTATTTAAGTTAGATAGATAGTAGTATTGTAGTAGTAAGTTAGTAGTAGTAGTTAGTAGTAGTATGATAGTAGTAGTAGTAGAACTTTTCTTATTATTATTATTATTATTGAACGTACGGAATAGGATAGGTACTTATACGTGGTCAGTAGTTTATAGCAATGTGCTAAAATTTGTATATATTTTCCTTATACAGTTTTGAATGAAATGTGTGATAGGGGATGAGAGTGAGCATTTGTCTGGGTGACGGTAAATTGACACTCCAGAAATAGAAGTTTCATGGCACTTTGTTTAAATTTTATTGTAATCCTTGAAAATTGGAATAAAATAGAAGTGTATGATTGATATATTTTGTTGTTTATATAGACTCATTTTTTGTAATCATTTTTTGTGAATTGGTGTAAAATATAGATATGTATTTGAATTATTAACTTTGTTCTAAATAGAAGAGAATGCAACTGAGTACATTATTATTTATTATTAATTTATTTTCACCATATTATATAACTAGTCGTCGCATATCGGATTCAATCTATATATAATTGTTTATACGTATCTAATAATTATTATATTATTATTATTTATTATACGGAAGCCAAAGTGATTTTATGTTAGAGACGTGCAAAAACAAAGTGTTTTGAGCTTCACTAGAGAGGATTATTGTTTTTTATTTATTGATTATAAGAGTACTTATTAATTTATGTGAAGTTATTATATTATTATTATTTACTAATGCATATTTATTTAACTTATCACTGTTATTGTATTTGTAGCAGTAATTTTCAATTAGAAACTAAATGACACCTCTCTTGTGCTAGGAGCGAGGATCAATATTGTAGATATCTGTTGAGCATCCAATTCCGTGTACGACACGTAGATTTGTAGATAAAAAAAAATTATAGGAACCTAACTGGGCTTAGTCCGAAGGACTTATATTCAACTGTGTCTCACACACTAGAGAAACTCACTTTTACAGCAATAACGTGTGTTAGTTAGTAGGCTTGAGATTTAGGACGGGCACTTCTTGCATGTATCGCTTGCATATTTGAGTCATTGTTCTTAATCGATTCTTACTTCGTTCTCTTTAATGTATAAAATACGTAAACTTCAAATTACATTATCATGCCTAATATTTACTCTTTGTGTCTCTTGCAACAATACAAATTTATCTTTACTTGTAAAGAATTATGTATGTAAAAAATCTCACTAGTTGAATCTCATTTAGTCTGTATGAGATTGTAATATTCGGGATGTATATTTATGTATTATATATATGAGTTATTATTCATTTCGTAGTCTCTTTTTAGATTCGGTTGATTTTATATTATTATTATTATATACCCCATGTCAATTATATTTATGGTCATTATATTATATTACTACTATTATCTCATATTCAATGTTTAATTCTTTATAGTCATTACTTATATATTTATAAATTATAAATTATTATTATTATTTGTGAAAGGACTTAAAGAAAACGAGCAGGAGAAGAAGTGTATAAAGTCTTTTAATAAAACACTTTCAAATTACAAAAAAAGGTAAGTGAAGCCTGTTACTTAGAATTAGCAATCAAGAAAAAAAAACTTGTCCTTAAGGCTAAATACACAACTCAATCAATAAAAGCTTATATTACATTTTTGAACCACAAATAATGCCCTCAAGGAAAACTATTTTAAGAATTATTATCGGGTACATTTTCGCTCTCGACTCGCAAGCGAGAAGTTCCAAGTCCAATTTTTTTTCCCTCGAGGAGGTTCATTCAGTAAGGTTTCATTGTAATGTATCATGATAAACCGGAGAACAGCTTTGTCTACTAATGCAGTAAATAACTTATAGTTGGGTAACTTCGAAGTGACGCTGGATCAGGTAGCCCGCGCCCATTACTGATAACCGCTATAGTTTTATTGTGAAATTATTTCTAAACTGATTAATATAATAGATCATAATCTGGGAAACTACCTACACTAAATAAATAAAATTAATAATATTATATAATTAATAATTATAATATAATATATAAAATTATAAATATATCATTAACTTTATAATAATAATAATGAAGAGAAGGGCCAACACCTTAAGATTAAAGTTGGCCCAAGCTTAACCTTTCACTGGCGCCAAATTTTTTAAACAATAGATGAAACAACAACAACAACAAAAACAAAAACAACCACATACGCAATAATAAATAATTAATAAATAATAATAATAAAATAATATATAATAATAATAATAATAATAATAATAATAATAATAATAATAATAAAAATAATAATATAATAATAATAATTAACAATTAATGTAAATTAATAACAATATATAATATAATGATATATTACTTAATTATTTATATAGTTTAATAAATAATTATTTGTAATCAAAATTAAATATCTAAGATATTATAATAATAATAATAATGATTAATAATTATTATAATAATAAATATAATAATAATTAATAATTAATCAATTAATAATAAATAATTAATTAATAAAATAATTAATAATTAAATAATAATTAATAATAATAATTATATAATTAATAATATATATATATATAACATAATAATATATATTAAATAATAATATATAATATATAATATAATATATTAATATAAAATAATATATAATAATAATAATAATAATAATGGAGAGTTGGAGGTCGAAAAGGGGTGGCCTAAAGGTCAACTGGGGGTATTTGGGGTAAATAAAACGGGGGAAGGTTGACGATAGTGGTTTTGGTAGAGATTAGAGTAGGGGATGGGGAAGGTACTGGTGGGGGGTGGAGAGAGGGCATAAAGGCATGCCAGATCAACAAAGGGTATAAAACACATTATTGTCGTCTTTGGGTATGCATAATAACGGGGTAGCAAAAATTTTATTTTTTAACGCACTGGGTATTAAATGTTTTTTATGAAAAGATAAATAAATATACGTAATGCTGGAATTTAATAAATTCCAGCGAGTATTAGAGGCACGAATTTAGATCATTACACACATTACAATAGCATACTATTTGTAATGTTACTGAATTCATACTATATATATCACATATTTGCAGGATACAATTAGAGGTCCATTATGTACATACATACATACATACATACCTACATACAAAAGAACTTATCTACTAAAAAGTGTTTAATGCTTGAAAGATTTAAGGGTATAGAAGTGTTGAGCTTTTAACATACACAAAACACTCTTGTTTGTATAACCTGTATTATAGTGGGGTAAGAGATTAAACTTACTTGCCATGCCATCATTTGTGAATTACATATACAGTACATTTATCATCAATTGGAATATCTATCTACCTTGATCTGCTACTATCCTGCGTCGATTTACTAATCTTGCTCATACTCTTCTCTCATATTTTGGATATAAGGGACCTTTTACTGCGTACACTGCCTTATCTCTTTCTATTATCTCAGTCCCGGTCTATATATTAGTATATAGGATAAACGATAATAAATACGGAGGTCCTTATTACACTATAGGTGATAGAGCGGAGGACAAGGAGTAGTGAGCATAAATAAACTTTTATTATATATAGTAGTGATAAGCCTATTTATAAGGTATCGATTAACTAATTCAATTCTTTTTATATATTCAATAGTCACTATCACGTATGAGAGTATGAGTAGGGGACTAGGTATGAGTTCGAATAACACGCCGGAGACCTAGATATAACGTAAAGGTTCAATAATTACCACGTATGTAAGATAGAGATACGGAAAAAAATGCAGAGGCTCAGAGAGGAGAGGTACATTTCTCCGAGCAAGAAGATGTGATATGGTGGTCTTAGAAATCATTTCTCTCCGGGGAATTTATGCTATTCCAGAACGCCAGTCGAGCGATACTACTTTTAGAATCTTACCCTGAACACTCCAAAACGTCGAAGCGCGGTAAAACGGTCAACGACAAGACTGACTAAAAAACATACTATATCAAGCTTGGTGGAGTAAATTCTTTAGGTAGTATTAAGTCGATGCTAAAAGACAGTCAGATGTGTACTTAGTCGAGCAATTATATATTTTTTTATTTATTTGATTTTACTATTTTAGGAGACATAAGTCGGTATAGGTCTTAGTATGTTAATGTTTTCGAAATGGAGGTCAAGCTGTCTTCTAAAGTATATCAGAATGAGTCTATAGTTGATTTTAAGCCTCGTTAGAGTCTAAGTGCTAAGTCGATTTTATATATATGATGCTGTATGAACGCGAGAGGTCTCATAGTATGTGTCTATGAGTACAGAAGTAGTTTAATATCCTATTTTAAATAAACTTTTTATCCATGTATTGTATTTCAGTTTATACCAATGACTAAACGTATGTATTACTTATAGGATTCAAAATTTAATGTAAGTAGAAATATATGACACATTACAAGTAACATCAAATATATATCAACTAGCTGTGTGTAGAAGCTTTTCAGTATCTAAGGCACGTATGCGAGGACTCACTATGCATAGAATAAGGAGAAATTTCTTTATTAGTATTTTCTATAGTGTGATGTGCTTTTTCATTTAGAGATTGTGTTTCTTATAAAAATTTTATGTATTTATGTATTATATATTTTAATAAATATATTTTTATTTTATATTATTATTTCTTACTTCTGAATGGATGGTTCCTAGCTTTTATGAAGATAAGAGCTCATATAGAGAGTATTAAATTATAAGTATTTAAATTTTATTTTTAAATTTGAGTGATATATTATATTATTATTCTTCACTACTGATTCCACTTCTAATCTTATTCAAATAGGCTATAAGTACTTGTTATTTATATATACCCTATACATTTTGTAATTTAATAATATATATATTATTTATACTACGGGTATTATTTATACACTAATAATAAGATAATACTAATAATATAAGTATATTATTAAATTAGTAGTTATTAATTAAACGCAGTATATATATTAATATATAATGTGGAAAAAAGGAAGATTAGAGACTTATAAATGAATCTTATTTAATTAAATAATATATAAACACTATATAGGAATTTTATTGAATTATATGAAAATAAAGAGACCGAAGAGTCAGCCATATGACCACAAGGGCTTAACGTGTCACGTCCATAATAATTATTAATTAATTTACTATTTTTTCTTAAGTTATATTTTATATGATTTTTTTATTTTATAATATAATATAAAATAACTATGAGTCTCACTTCCCTATCGGTTTATTTTGAATTATAGCAAATAACACATGACAAGAGACAAGAATACATGGTGTATATAATTATGCTTTATAAGAAAGGTTTATATAGGTATATGGTAAATAAAGTGATTTAATTCGAGAGTGTATTTGTGAGTTTTTCAGTAATCATATAGTATTTAGGGTTTACTGACTTATAAGTAAATCCAAATTGGACAGGGGTTTTTATAGAAATTACTATTAAGTTATAGAAGAGTTATTAGTTAAAAGATCACAAAATGTTGTGTACTATATAGACGAAGTTATTAAAGCTAGTAGTGTTGAGTTTAGTCATTACTTGAGTAGATAGTATCTCTTCTAAAATGTAGAGGTTGTAGTATAATATATAAGTTAATTAAGACAATACCCTAGGTGATAGTTATTGTGGATTGCAAGAGGGCTTGTTTGGTGATTGGTTCTATTAGGTTGATTGGGACAGTTTCGATAGGTCCATGTGGCTTCTTATTGTATCTTTATTTCTAATGTTCTAATGCTTTTCATTTCATACATATTATTGTATAGTATTACACTTACATCAGATGGTGTTAAGAAGATTCCTCGAGATGATGCTTAACAGTTAATGTTACAATAAAGACAAAATATAGCTTTGACAAATGGTGAGGAAATTGGAGTAAAAAAAAAAAAAAGGAAATTAAAATTTAAAAACAAAAAAAAAAAAAAATATAAAAAAAAAAGGAAAATGATGAGACTGTGGATACCGTGTAAAGATAAGTAACCAAACAAGGGCATCATTATTAAGAAAAACAAAAATAAAAATAGATAGCTCTGGGGAGTGGTTGGAGACGAAAATGATGAATAATATTTAAGTAAAACTGAAAATTAAATTATATGGGTGTAGATATGAATACGTTCAAGGTCCCCATCATGACCCCATGTAAGCTAAATTGAAATAAAGGATCAAATGGGGTATCGAGGTTTGAGGGCGTATGTTTGTGTGTTTGAATTGATACTAGGAAAAAAAAAATATCAGACAAGGGGTACTAGGGAAAAAAAGTTGATCATTACACATCATAGAAGGCTCCCCATAATTAATATAATTATATATATTGATTAAAATAAAGGCCTACCTGTATTTAAGCATATTAATAATTTTGTTAATAAATTAAAATTTAGATAGGAGAGATATTTATAATTCATTATTTTTTTTTAACATTTATTCGCTTATATCTCTTAACTAATATAAGTTAAATTTTAGATTATTCTTTGCTATTTTCTATACATATATATAATATAACATAATTTATATATATTTTTTTTTTCTCTTCCCTATCTTCACAAACAAGATATATTTTGTATATGCATTGTGAGGTGTTATTTTGTAAGTGAGTTGTAGGTCTCTTCTAGAGGTATATCAATATATATAATAATATATATGAACCATATATAATATATATATATTATATTATTATATACTTATATAACTCTATTTCTTTTTTCATTAACTTAAGTATTAATATGTGTCATTTATATATATATATATTTATTTATATATATATTATATATATTATTATATTATATATAATATATATATATAATATATTATATATATATATATAAATATTATATAGTATATATATATTATATTATATATTATAATAAATATATTAATTATATATAATAATTATATATATATATATATATATAATATATTAATATTATATATTTTATATATATTATATATAATTATATAAATATTAAATTATAATATTATATATATGTAAATTATAATAAGATATATAATATATTATATATATATAATTATACATATATATAAAATAATATTAATCATATTATTTAATTATTAATTAGTTATTTAATAACAATAATGTTTTGAATATTAAAATATCTATATATATATATAACTCGAATCTAATGTATTAAAATTTTACCATCGTATGTTAGGCAGAAAATATAACTTATATAAGAAGGAATAGGAATAATAATAATATAAATATGTGTATGTCAATCACAATATAAATATTAAAAATTTGTGAGAGAAAACGGATACAATATACAAAAGAGGGGAATAAAATAATTTATATTTATATATATGCTTTAGAATATTATATATTAATATATATATATATAATATATATATATATAATATATATAAATATATAAATTATATATATATATATAGTATCATATGTAAAAAATATAATATATATCTTTATATATATATGTACTTATATATATATATATAAATATAAGATATAAAATACTAATATAAAACTTTATTATTATATATATATATATACTTTTTATGTATTTATGTATTAAGTGTATTTTCTATCAGATCTGAATAGTTTTTATACATATATATCAGATATACAGTATAAACTTTTATTTATAAGCAATATATTATTATACTATATATATATTTATTATGGTATACTATATATAATATGATACTTATATATAACTAGTCACTGTAGATAATGACACATCTTCTCTAGCTATACGGATACTAATTTTTAACATAAGTAATAAAAATATATATTACTTATATAATCTATATATACGTATAGTAGTTTATATAATGAACTGTAGAAAGCATCATTGGTGTTTCATGTGTGGTTTGTTTTAGCGTTGGTGGAGGGAGAGACTCAGAAGCAGACAGGGAAGAAAGAGGAGTGAGACTTATCAGACAGGATCTAGGGGTTCCTCTCGCTAATGTCCGAACAGAAGAGGAACATTTGACAAGGGGTGACATAGTCTAACTCAAAAAACGAATCTAAACTTTGCCTCGATTTTTGGAGTAACAGCGGCCATGGCAGAGGGGACAAGCGTCGAACGGCCATTTGGGTTCTTTTCCCACATAAAAATTCTCCCAAATCTTTTATTTTCCCAATTTTAAAATCGTCTTCCTTCCCCCTTGTTCTTTTTTTCTTCTTATTATTATTTCCTCTTTTTCCCCTTCTTATTTTTTTGCCTCATTTTTCCCTCTTATAGTAAATAAGAATGTGCATTGCGCGCTCTATTATATGTATAATATACTTTCTTATTGTGATAATATATAAATCTATACGTATACTAATATATTTGTAAATACGTATATGAATAGTATATATAATACGCTAAATATATAGTAATATAATACTCCTATTAACTAATCAAAGTAGTATATAATACACAGCCTATATTATATATATATAGTCCATTCTTATATATATATATATATATCTAGATATAAATATTATATATTTTTATACTATATATATATATTATATTATATATTATATTATATTATAAATTCATAATTAATTATATATAAGTGAATATATTATATAATTAATTAAATATAATTATATATATATTATATATAATAGTAGGTATAACTAGGATTTAACTTATTTATATAATATATATAATGTATAATATTTAAGTATTAAGCAAATAATAATAATATATAAGATATATAATAATATATATATATTATAATATAAAAATAATATATTAAATATATATTTTAATAATATATTAAAATATATTAATAGAACCACGCAGTAATAAGATTACTGTTAGCAATTAACTGTTTGCTAGTAATATTTGGTGTAGTAGTATCAGAAGCTTCGTGTGAGTAACAATGTATTAATAATTACGTAAGCAGTTAAAATGGTAGTATTCCAAGTTAGCAGATATTATAGATAATTAGTAATAGTAGCAGGAAGTAGTTTGTTGATGTATGTAAAACTATATACTTATAGCTATATATACACTATTTAATATATATTAGTTATTTAGTATATACTTATATATAATAATACTATCTTATATATATATTACTTACTATAATATATATGGAAAAACGGGGATAACACATTTATCAATAGACCTGTAGTTATGTCGTATCGAAACAAATATGAACTAGAATATGGCATTTTCTAGATATTAAAGGAAGATAAATATGTAATAGTTCTTTAAGTACAGACGAACTCCTAAATACACTTTTTAATGAAAATGGCATTCCAAACTTGAAACATTCGTATCTAGTTTGAAAACGGTATTATATGAAAAAAGTTTAAGTTTAGTTTTTCGTTCAAAACCAGTTCATGGCCAAAATGTAAATTTCCCATAAATTTGCATTCTTTCGCAGAATCATAACTAAATAAAAAATCGCGACTATCTTTTAATATTTCATCTGAACCAATGTGAAAATTCTAGAGTTTGATATAATTTGGCCGAATTACAACATTTTTTATTAAATTTAGACAACCAATATTTTTGTGTACCCTATCCGTTCTACCGCTTACTTAGCGCGGAAAATTATAAAATTTCTGAAATCATTCCTGAGAAAAGATTGTCAAGATGGTTAATAAGTATACAAAAACGGTATATATAAAATAAAATAATGTGTCTTAGAGCAGCTACGTTAGTCAGGCGGAGGAGCCCAGGTTCGAGAACCTGAGTGGAGCGAGAAGAACGTGAGCTATTCGCTATCTAAACTCTAGCATATCGATCTCACCAGACGTTAATGAGTACATTAATAGCGGGATGTTTGCTTACATTGGGAAAACTTCCCGGCATCCGCGATTGGCCTGGCCAGCCAGCGGATTTAGTCGTTAGGCCCGTGATACCCAAGGATCTACCTTTCTGGATGGGTCCCACTGACAGGTAGTGGTTTTCCTGGGGGGGGAGGAAACGTTTTTTCTTTTTTTTTTTTTTTTTTTGTATTTTGACCCATAAAAACATGTCATGAAAGTTTCGTGCTGATTGCATGAATTATAAAAATGTTATGATTTCCATTCATAAGCTTGAATTTTGGAGAAACAAATAACTAATAATTTATAATAACTTTTTCTCTACCAAAAAATACATTTTCTCATGTATAAAGCTGGCGAAATCATAAAGTACCTTATTTTATATTTTAGGGTTAAAAATTTGACCAAAATTAAAGATTAATTAAAATGTTTTGACCAGAAATGGGAAGGACGGCAAAACCTTGATATGTCAGTAACACGTGGTGTTTGAGAATCACTTAATTATTCAATGACAAATCATTAGAAATTTTATATGGTGCTTATACAATTTTTACGTAGTCGGAGAAACTATTACATTATTTCGGAAAAAAAAAAATCTATCAACATCACACACATCACAAACACACACCACACACACACACACCACTCACAATAAATAATATATTATATATATATAATATATATTATAAATATATAATATAATATATTATATATATATATATAAATTATATTATAATATTATAATATATTAATATAATTAATATAATATATATAAATAAATATAATTATAATATATTATATATATATTATATATATATATATATATATATATTAAATATTATATATATATATATTTAAATATATTTATATATATATTATAATTAATATTATATATATATATTATAATAATAATATATTTATAAATATAATTATATATTAATATAAATATATATATATATCTCACACCCCCCATTAGTAACCCGTATAAATAATAATTTGTGCATTTATAGCAGTAATATACTCAATTATATATATATTTAAATTATTTTGTTTAACACATTGTTAAATTTCATTTTAAGGAAAATTTGCTAATAAAGTTCAGCACAATTATGGAATAATATCGCTTTGAGCCGAACGACAACAGTTTTGAAGCGGAAATCTTACTCGCACTTTTCAAAATAATTAATTAACAGCGGCTGAAAATAATAATAATATCATTAATAATAATTAATAATAAATAATAATAATAATAATAATAATAATAAATAATAATAATAATAATAATAATAATAATAATAATAATATTAATAATAATAATAATAATAATATCAATAATAATAATAATAATAATTTAAAGATAAAAGCTACGGAAAAAGATAACGATTATAATATATAATAAATAATATAATAATAATAATGATATAATAATATATAACAATAATAACTCAACTCACCTCACAACTTGTATAAACAAAACCAATAACAATATTAATAAATAATAATAATAATTAATATAAATGAAAAATTATAATAACAATAATAATAATAATATTAATAATAATTAACAAGGTACATAACCTAATAACAATAATAATTAATTAATTTAATATAATTCAATAATAGTAATATTAATAATAATAATACATAATAGTAAATTAAATAATAATAATAATAATAGTATAATAAATAATAATAGTATAATAATAAATATAATAATAAATAATATATAATAATAATAAATAATAATAATTTAATAATAATATAATAATTATATAAATAAAATAATTAATAATAATAATATAAATTAATAATAATAATTAATTAAATTTGTTATTTTAGTTAATCTGGTATGTCTCGCATCTTCAAGTAAGACCTAGATATTCTTGTGTATCGATAGAATATTAATTTGCTGTTTTAGATAAAAAAAAAAAAAAAAAAATACTACCTATGTTAAATTCTATTAAATTTTGCGCTTTATTTTCTTACAGGATTTATGTTCTGTTATAATGTTCTATATGGGAATTTATTATTCAAAATAAATTAATACTGTAATTCTGTTTATTCCTTGAAATATTTATCTATAATTAGTGTTCACTTTTTAGTGTCAATAAAAGCTCGTGAGTGAAGTGCCAATCACCTCAGAAATATTATACTAAGTTCTTTATAATATATATTTATATTATTATAATTAATAATATTATTATATTATTATATATATATATAATATATATATATTATATAATATTATATTATATAAACTATTATATATATATTTTTTATTATATATATATATATTAATATATATATATTAATATATTATCATCTACTGTATTTCTTTACTTTATGTATAATGTAATGTATTATAATATAATATATTATATATATATATTATAATTTAATATATATACATATATAATATTATATATATATATAATAATATATATACTATATATTATATATATATATATATATATATATTATATATAATATATATAAATATATCTATTATATATATACTATAATTATATATAATATATATATATAATATTAATATATTTATTTAATAATATTATATGTATTATTTAAATATCTATATATATATATATATATATATTCTTTCTTCTTCGTTTTTTTATAATATGAGATTTCGTAGGCTCGATGTATCCGAAGCTGCATTGGTAACAGAAGAACTACTTTTATACTGGAAAAAAAGAATACCAAAACAAAGTCCCAATAAAATTAATGAAAAGATTAAAATAGCTTTATGGTTCGTGGAAATATCTTGTAAAAAATAAAATAAAAAGAAAGTTAGAGAATTATTTAAAAAGAGAGAAGGAAACTTTCTTGAATCACTGAACGGGCTGTTTTGTTGTAGGCGTTGAAAATGCAATAGAAATTGTAAAAATTGAGGAAGATAAAAAATTCCTTTTAAAACAAGGAGACCGTGGCTTCCAGGCTGCATAATTGGAGCAGAACGAACTTTAGCTGCCAAAGAAAGAAGAAGAAGGCTAAACAGTCACGGAAAGAATAAAGAAAAGGAAGACGGAATGCAAGAAGCTATAAGTACATCTAAAACAATGGAACTAAATAGTAAGTAATTTTATTATATTGCAATAGCATTTGGTGAATGAAAAGTATAACACATCATGCCAAGGGAGAAGGTTGACTATGAAACCGGACCTAACAATTCTATCCAACACCCTGTATAATTGCAGTACAATACCATCATTTGGCACTCACATCTGATATCCCTTGAATAGTGAAATATATTTTTGCAACACAAGTGTTATTCCGAAAAGGATATGCGTGATCATCCAATCAAATGTGGTGAAAGAAGGTGCAGTTTAATCTACTGACGCCGTGTGTAGAAGAGAACATTTAAGTCCTCCCAATTACACCTATTAAATAGAAAGTTCAGTTCCAAATAAGAACGAAATATATATCGTAAACACAGTGTTGATAGCTTAAAAATACGTGATTCGAATTAAATCTAAGTTTCAGTTTTTTTTTCTTTTATACAGATTACTACAAACTGCATGGTCTATAAAGTGGGGACCCTTTTATTTTTTCAAGGAGGGGGGAAATTAATTAATTACTATTTTTTATATGGAAAACTAAGATAAATATATTCGGGTAAAAGGCCTTTGGACACTCTAGCAAGTTATAACCACTTCAACGGAAAGATAAAATAATGCATTGCTTAATGTTGCAGTGGTCCACAGTCTTGAAATATGATTTTCATATTTATTGCAGATTGAAATATTGAATTGAAAAATGATCAAGCACTAAGTGCTTGATGCAACAGCTTCATAACATGGCAGAATAAATGGAAACAGCGTTCGTAAAGAATCTAAATCAAATAAAACATAACTTTTATGAGATGCATATGGACATCAAGCTGTTGAAACATATTTTTATTTACAGTTTTTCAATGAAAATATTTCCTTCCAACAGGCTTGGAAATTCTCGATTGTTTTGGGAAAAGATTTATAAGAATTTTGGCCAAAATTATCTAAAATGAAAATATACAATGATAACATAATTGAATAAGACATGGAAAAGGTCCTGAATGAAGAAAATTTTTCAAAACTTGATTTTTGTTATTGTAATAGGACTATCTTGAAAAGTAGGCCACATGATGATCACATGGGGAATATTCTCTTGGTGGGAAAAAAATTTTGCTATTTTTTAAGAAAATAAAATTTTGTATTACTACAAGAAACGCTGGGAACCTGTCATTACGTCCAGATGGATGGCGAACGAATTTAATGTGCGTTCTGCTAAATATTAGCTCATTCTTCGATAGTGCTCTCTTCACAAATATAGCCCATCTTTGGTATAATGTACCTCACCACTAACTGCTTTCTCTCTTTAGTACAAATATGCTCAAAGTTCGTAAAATCAAAATTTTCTCACTCTCTCTTCTTTAGTGTCTAGTATATTCATTATTCTAATTATCTTTAGTGTACATTCAGATAATTAGTCTGCTCGTCCTCATGATCGATAATTGAAGAGAGTGTTTTATATTGTGTCTTTTTGCGCAAAATTTTCCGCAAAATATTCTGTAGTGTATAATTAGTAGAATCTAAATCACTCATCTTATGTGTAGTTATAATGGTAGTATGTATTGAAGGTGTGTCAGACTAAACTATAATAATAATTTATGGTTTCTCGCTTACCAAGTTCGTAAATTATTAAATTCTCCAATCTTTTCTCATATTATTAAATTTAATAGTTAAATTTTCCAAATGTTTTATATACATTTAATATTTTTTTAACATAAATGTTAAATTCATATTATTGAATTAATTTTCGTAAACAAGAACTGAGGTTCACTCAGGATCTTTTTCAATCAATATAATAATATTGGTTACTTTATGACGCCGAAAGCTCTCGGAGCACTGTGAGAGTCCGAGAACTTTACTCTAGAGGTTTAGTGTGAGTGTGATCTCCTCTCTTTGTGTAGGATTATAAGTCATCTATTCAGTTGATGACTCATAGACCCTTGGATTAAGTTCAATTTATTATGTTGTTAATACAAAATTTTGTTTTCATGCAATATTGTTTAATTGCATATAATGCTGTGGAATAATAATTCTGCTCAATATTAGTTATACAGGATATAATAAGACTAATTTTGAAATGGAGCTGTTAGTTAACGTGTGATGATTCTAGGGCTAGAGCCGGAGCAATAGAAGCTTGGTAAGATCCGTAATAAACTCGGAAGTGATTAGACCTCGAGTAGCCGAATTAGATACAATTAATTCACTAAATCTTTTTGGCATAGTAAGAATAGTGATGTTGACCTCGATGAGTACTGACTCTGCTTAGTAATTAAATAAATATTTATTAGAAAATATTGACCTCTCGTATATCCGGGCCGGAGCCGCGAATACCTGTGAAGCATCGAATGCCGTCGATAGCTCCGAGTAAGTCCCGAAGCCGGAGAATCCTCGGAGCTGTATGCCGGCCGGAGCCAGTGGAGTAATGCCTGGAGTACTCGGTAGCCGAGATCCGTACATCGGAAATTGCAATGTGAATGCAGTGGTATTTATACACTTTTTTACTCAATAAATTTTTTTTATTATTTCTCAAGTGTGAAATTAGTAGGTGTCTTTATTTATGAACGTCTTCATGCCGATTATATTATTATTATTATATTATTATTAGTTATATATATATATGAGGTAAACAATATATATATTAATAAATGATCCGAAGCTCCTCAGAATATACAGAAGCCGTAGGTAGCCGGTATATAGATCGTAGTGAGAATTAAATAAAGTAACCTATACATGTTATCTAAATAGATTATTTATATTTTTTTTATTTATAATTATGTTGTTAAATATAAATGTTAATAAATATAAAAATTAATATGTCCTTGATAATTTTAGATAAATAAAATAAAAATTATATTAATTGAGCCGGAGCCGGAACCGGTGAGGCTAGGAAAACCTCAGGAACCGGTGATGACCGGAGCCTCGGGAGCCGAGCCTGGAGCCTCAGGAGCGTTAAAATGTTATATTAATAATTTATAAATGTTTATTATTCTTAATAGTGAAAATAAATTTTGCAGGGTTGGAAGTACTATGAGTCAATTTGAATTTAGTCTAGAGCCGGAATACGCCGTAAGCCGGTAGTCTCAAAGTGGTAATATTATTTAAGAATTATTTTTTTTAATTTAAAAAATGATTTTGCAGGAAGTATGGATTACTGTAGAGTCAATTTAGTTGAATTTTGCTGAAGTGCGAGAGCCGGAAGCCGGTAGACCGGAGCCGGAAGGCTGGAGCCGGAGCAGGAGCCGAGAGACTAAAGTATAATTTTTTTAAAAGAATTTTATTTTAGCATTGTAATAAATTATATTTTGCAGGAAGTTGGAGCTGAGCAATTATGAATATAGCCGGAGCCGGAGCCGGGATCCGGAGGGGTAAATGTTAAGTATCAAAGTAATTTTTTTTAAATGACTGTTAACAGTTCCACGTGAGTTTAAATATTTTTGCAGAAATTGGAGTCTGTAGTGCAAATTATGGAATTTAGCTGGAAGCCGGAGCAGGAGCATAGAGCGTGAGCTGAAGTTTAATATAATTTATTATTTTTAGCTAGAATTATGATTCAAATCATATTTTTATAATATATATTATATTCATAATTACTATATATTATTATATATATATTATTATATAATATATATTATATTAATTAATATTAACTATATTTTAATATACATTTATTATATATATATATATAATTATATATAATAATATTATATTATTATATATATAATTAATTTATATATATTCTTATTCATATATCTAAGTGAGTAGATATTTTAAATATAATTATTATCAATTTAAAACACAAATTTACATATATATATTTATATAAGTTATAATATATTATATATTAATATCTTATATTATATATAGATTGTATATAATAATTAATTAATAATATAATTAATTAATTATATAAATAATTTATATATAATTATATAATATTTAATATTATTATTTATATAAATATATACTTATAGAATTATATATATAATATTATATATATAATACTTATATTATAGATTATAATATATATTAATATATTATAATTAATATATTTTATTTTATAGATATATATTTATATAGTATATTTATATATATATATATAATATTAATAATATATAATTATATATATATATATTATATATATAATATTATAATATTATATATATATATATTTCATATATTATATATAATATTAATATATATATAATATTTATTATATAATATATACTATATATTAATATGTATTTATATATAAACTGAATAATATCTGAGTACTAAGTAACAATAAAATTATATTTAGCGTAATATATTGCACTCCACACCCAATACAAAAATATGGTAAAACAACCGTGAAGAAGTTTTTGAATCACCTTTACCACTTGAATGAGGAATGTGTTTTATTTTTCTTTATTTGATAATGAATTGAATCAAATGATAAACAAAATATTTAAATTGTGCACTCCAAATAACTTGTACAAATAGTCTAAAACTTTGTAATGGTAATAATGTTGGATATTAAAAAATAAAATATTGATCCTATTTAAGCATCATGATTATGAGAATGCTTTTTAATAAAACCTTTGTAAGGATTATATTTCCTTTATAAGATAACTATGATATACCCATTAAAAACATTACTATAATATAATTTTTTTAAGATTCAAATTAAATAGTAAAGATTTGATTTCTTACCTCAAATTTACATCTGAAACATAATTATGAGCAAACAATGTAATTCAATATTTGACAAGGCAGAAGACATAATTATTCATCAGTTACTTTGATATAGTAATTAAATAATATGGCAGTCACAGAGTAGATAGTAAATTATAAACTTGTTGCGGAATTTAATTTAATTTAATTTAATTTAATTTATTTATGGCGATAAAATAAACATAAAGAACGATGAATTAAAAATTCACAATTGTTTATCAAGTACTCCTAAAAAGACTCTCATATAATGTATAGTTCCAAAATACTTGAATTAATTATGAATTCCAATAAAATTCTAATTACTCACAAAAATTTTGAAAATTGATTTCACCCAACAGTTTCTCATAGTCTTACTTGTTTTCTGTTTCTTCAGAAGTATTGAGAATTACCGCTGAAAGTTTTTCAAAATATTTCCTAACTCATTTTACATATCTAATTAATCAATCTTTAATTATTTAGAATTGTAAGAAATTACATTAATACATTGGTTTCCTTTTCGTATTTGAAAGTTTAAAGATTTTCTTTAAATATATCAGTATTTATTTACAAGTAATGTAATTATATCTTACTTAAATATTTATAAAATTTAGTTTTAATTATATCATACTTTTTTTTATGCACCATCATTCTACCCTTTTAAATATAAATCTTTAGAGTTAATTTGTTATTATTCATGTGGATATCTCTATTTATGGTTTAATTGAGAGAAGGTTCACTTTACTTATTATATTAAATATGGAACAAATTTATATTCGGTTCCATCTCGAATAATAATATTCAAATAGTATTAATCTATTTATATTTAATTATTATTATTATTATTATTAATTTATATAATAAATTATGCAAATAAAGTTATTTTGGTATCCTATTTAATTATTATAGTTTATAAAAGAGTATTTAATTTTTAATTATTAGAGTAAAACCCTAATATTATATTATTAATATTAATTAATTATTGATTATTAATATAATTATATATTATATTTAATATTAATTTAATTATATTAATTATATATTTATTTATTATTATTTATAATTATTATTATTATACTTATATTATTTATAATTATTATTTTTTATTAATTATATATATATATACTATTTATTATTTAATTATAATTTAATTATTATTATATATTATTATATAATATATTATATTATTATATTTATTTTATATATATATTAATATTATTAATATTATATTATTAATTATTTTTTTCTTATATTATTAATTTAATTATTATTTATATCTATAATTTTTATATATATATTATTTATAATTATGTTATAATATAATTAATTATATTTATTTATGGTAATGTTAGTTAATAGTGTCTATTGATGATTATTTTGATATATTATTATTATTATTAATTATTTGTTAATATTATTATTATTTGTGTGCGGGGAGAAACTATTACCAACGTAAACCATGTGATTTAGGTATAAAATATTATCAGTACTATTATTTATTAATTATTGTACATATAAATATAAGCATTTTATCATATGGATATATTAATAGAAAAAATATAAATTTTCGAAAAACTCACTTCCTAATTTTTGATGTTATAATGGTTTAATTCATATTACTAAATGAATGCACAATAAATAAATATAATGTATGTCTGCTAAATAACAAATAATAACAAATATCCAAAGTGTGTTTATTATTATTTTATTTCACATAATCTTCAGCTGAATATAATGAATAATAGGAAATTCTTCTATTAGTTATATTTAGTTATGTAATTAAAATATTCTATTTTACTTAGCAATAGATTGATATACAATTATTTCATTCTCCATGATTTGTGGTTCTCAAATAATCTTTTATTGTTTTACAAGTGAAGATTCTTTTTTTTGCTTTATTATATTAATTCAATTATACATTAATATAAACATATTTAGATAATAGTGATTAAAATGCAATTTTAATTGTGTGCTAAGTGATGGTTATAAAAAATCTCTCCTACTCTGAGTCTTAGGGAGGTGCGACTTATACGTGTTTTTTTGACTATAACGCTCTCTCGACGATATGTTCTTTGCTCTTGACATTAATCCGCTCCTCCTATTGCCTCACGATGTAAATTCATTGTAGTCTGTTTTATGATGTAAAATATTATGATTTCTATTTGTGTGTCTGCACTGCTAGCCACCACTCTAGTGTACTCCTACCATTCATCTGGTTAGAGCTAGCCATAACCTCCACCAAACTAGTACCTATATAGTATATAAGCTTGAAGATGTTATATTGTGTTATAACGACTTATTTTTATTCTATGTTGATAATTTACCTGGATGACAAGGGCAACTGATATTCCCAGTAGCAATATAAGAACAGTATGTTAGGTAGAAAGTTATACATATCTTATTTATAATTTACCTCGTCGTATATATATATGATATTAATTTACCTTTAATTTTATAAGATTTTGCATTCTTATATTAGTTATATATCATTATATATATATATATTATACTACTATATATATATATATTAATACTATATATTAATATATATATAATATATTATATATTATATATTAATATTAATATATATTATATATATATAATAATATATATATATAATATATATATTATAATCTAATATTATATATATTATATATATAATATATTATAATATATATATATAATCTATATTATAATATTAAATATTAATATATTATAATATTATAAAATATATATATTAAATATATAATTAATAATTATATTATATAAATATATTTATATAATATATTAATATATATATTATATATATACTATACATTTATGATTAAAATATTATAATATTAATATATATTAACAGGGAATTGGGGATATTCGTGAGAAAAGTCGGGAGTCGTGATAGCTAAGTTCAGATGAGTCGGGAGTATCTCAGATACGTTTTTACCAGGTTGGTTAAAGTATTCGGATAAGTATACTTGAGTCGGTGAGTCGATTTTTATCCATAAATAATAAGTTAGTGGAAGTCTCAGTGATATTCAGGTGAGTCGAGAGTTATAAAATTAAAAAACGTTATACTTACCTTTTGAACTCATCCCAAAAACAATTTTGTGTTATAAAAGTTTTTTCACACTCCATAATAAAAAATTTTAGAAAAAAAACTATTAATTGAATTATTTTATTATAAAAGTGAATATCAGTCAACAATATTCCTAGTATTATTTATTCTATTATCTCTCTGAATCGATTATCTAGTTTGTAGCACTCTAATATTATAACGAATCTGAGTTCCTCTTATTATTTAACGTGGTTTAACATATATTAAAATTAAATATTTATCTACGTAATCAATAAAATACTGGTATATAACATAAATAAATGTTACTTGACTACTTTTGTTGTATTGATGCATTAAGAATATCTACAGCCGATGCTACGAAGATGCACATATCTCAATTTCAGTATATCACTAAAGTGTTAAAGTTCTCACTATAAGCTAAGTAATTATACCATATAATACCTGATTAGATATTTAACATTTATAGTCCACACAACATTATACGATAGGTTGCTCAATAACAGACTACAATAAAGCAAATACGGATATGGTGACATACATCTTTTACTTACAATACATTAAACATTACAGAAAATTCATTCATTTCAACATACAATTAAATGTATACATACTATACATCTTATTATACATTTCTGTACTATAAATCACATAATACTCTAACCTAGTAAATGCTTGCGCATGACTACATCGTATCGATGGTTGATAGTCTAAGTGCATATTTATCTCACATCTCATATTCTGTATCATTTACTAATGCCGTGATACATATATTTACTTTACCATAAAATTCTATCATATTAATCCTACTATATCATTTTTTGATGAATGCATATCAATGCAATCTCACTTTAAGAAATTATAATCCTCTACTTAATAACTCTAACCATTACTTACCCGATAAATTCATACATACACACATTCCCACTACAGTAAATATTAATATCTTTACTTACGTGTGTTACATGATACAATAGCATATATTAAATATCTATATGACTCAAACTTACAATCAGTTTGATTAAACAATATATAAATTAAATTAATCATTGTTTGAAAAAAAATAATAATATATATATATACACTGATTTGGCAAGGGTTTGATAGTAGTTGAGAGCAAATTGACCTTTTGATTATTTTTGATTAGGAACAAACATGTTCAATATACTCAATGACCATATCTATCACCACTTATATAATTACTATTAACATAAATTCTTTACTTTTATTGATATTTATAATCTATATAACATATTATATATATACATACAAGTTGGTCTACTTTCGGGCAAGAAACTAGTCCACATTCTTTTGTGAAAAGCACTAGATTTTTTCTTTGCAAATATGAATAAATGTCATCTTTCTACTTACAACGGATAAATACAATATTGGAACATCAAAGTAAGAGATTGGCTGATTGGAATATTGTGAATATTGGCGAAGGATGCGTAGTGTGACACATATGTATCGGAATACAAAAATATCATTATATATATTATAATACACAAAACATAGTTGGAACTCAAGATAGCAGACCACTTTTGTGCCCATTATCTTACCTCTACCATAATATCTTTCCACTCCTATGAACTAACCGTGGGAGAAAGGTTCTATAGAATATGCTGAGAATGGCTGATCACCAAATTTAGTATGATTTACATATATTTGTGCACAAAACGCTTCTCTTTAACGTAGAAAATACAACAGCAAAAAGAAATAAAAAATTTAAATAAATATTATTTATAAGGAAATGAAATAAAAGTAATGAAATAGTTTAGTTAAAGTAATTTAATTTCTCCATTACTTTTAATAGTTCCTACAAATATAATCTAATTATACATAGATAGATTTATAACTATAAAAAGAATAAATTTTTATGTGAAAACATTAGAGTTAATAATTTATTTATTATGTATATATCAGTGAATTTATGGAATGAAAAATAAAAATTATTATTTTCAGTGATAATGAATTTATTATTCCATTATTATTATTCTTAATTTTATCACATTAAATAAAAGTTTTAATCTTTATAAATTATTTATAGATCAATTTTTTATTTAATTTATGTTTTATTTCATGTATATTATACATAATTTTATATAATTATAGTACTTTCATTATATTTAGCACATACTTTTTGCTTTTTTTTTAACTTATAAAGAACGATCGAAATTGTCACACTTGAAGAGTAAAATATATGCACCGAAGTGTTGGAAATTAATAAATTCGTATGCGCGCAAAATCAACAATTTTTGCATAAATCCATACTGGATTATTATTATTATGTATTATTTAATGAATTTAACTCTCATTATTCTCTTCGCTCCTCCGTGTGGATGGTTCTCGGAATACCCCTCGACTTTTATTATGTGTAATTTGTGGTTTTAGTTCTGCAGTGTGAGTGTTCCTTCCACCACCTCTTCCCCCCTATTATTATTACTAGGGTATGGAAAACGTTCTCTCTCTTACTCTTGTGTTTATCTCCCCATTTCAGGCTCCGTTAGACTCTCTCACTCTATCCATATAATGATCATCGTTGTTATTATTAATACCTTTATATTCAAATTAATTATATATAATTAATTTTATATATTAATTAATTATCTTATTATATAATATTAATATTATATATATATTTAACCATTACATTATTTTTAAATTTATGATTTATTTTGAATTATATTATTTTTAATTTAGTTATCATTTATTTACTTATTTATATTATTGTTATTTTAACTTATTATTAATTATTCATTATATAATTTATTTTATTAATTATTAATTATTATTTAATATTATTTATATAGTATTATTGTATATTTTTAATATTATATTTAATTATTTTATTATTAATATATATAATTTAATTACTAATTATTATTCTATATATAATTATCATTATATATTACTTATTATTTATTATATTATTTATTATTATATTTATTTATATATTATTCAGTATATATTAAATATAATATATAATTAACTATTTATATTACTATATATAATATATAATATATTATTATATTATATATAAATATATTATTAATATTATTTTTTCATCCTTTATTTTCCAATCTTCATTTACTGTTAGGCGTCACCATATTGTTGTGAAACACTGTCCATCATGTAATAATATTAATATTTCCACCGTCTAGAACGCCTTACATCGCCCGGTGTCAAAAGTACAATTGATACTGCATCTTAAGTAAAAGGATTTCTTACCATGTGCGGATTCCTATAATTTATGCTTGTCCTTATGATCTGTTATAGCTAAATATTGTAGTTATTTGAGGATTTTGTCATCATTTTTTTTTGATTATTGTCTAATATTGTAAGAATTGTTCGTGTCAGCTCGATATAGTTTGGAGCCAGGATGAAAGTCTTCTTTCTAGGGTTAACTCATCTTCTCGCTTTTTCCCGGTGAGTCTTTGTCATGTAGTTTTTTGTAATTATTGTTTACTTGTTGCTTGTTTCCTCTCAGAGGCTGACACGATTATTTCTATAAATAAGTAATATATTAATTACCCAATTCCATCATAAATATATACTATAATTATAAACAATTAATTTAACATAATTTTTTCTTGTACTTTCTATTCTAAATAAATTTTCTCACACTAAATATCATTGATAATCGGAATATCTACAAATGATTTAATAAATCTTCGCCACTAGCTGAAATATAGCTGGTAAATTTCGTTTATCATATTAAGAAATCGCTTTTATGGTTGTACAAATATTTAAATACTCTAAAGTATAGGAGATAAATTAAGTACACTTTTAACCTCAACGATCTATATATTTCTTATATCGACTACTTAGCGTGTTGAGTGTGAGCGGCGTTATATGATTATATGCTGCTTAGTTATTTTACTTATATTCTTTCCCTCTATAAATCTTATCTCCTACACTACTCATACTGTAACTCAGTTAGACTTGACTCAGATTCTTAATATATAATACCTTGGCTTATTATTTGTGCCAGTGCAAGTTTCCTATATAGATGACGTTTATATAGTTTACTGCCTATTAGTATTTATTTAATAGTCGGAATTCGAGCATATAGTATAAATCAATATCAAAGCTTTGTGAATGCAAAAGATTTGTTCTTATATTTTTAATATGTCGAAGATAATAATAATATATACTCATAATAAGTAACATATATAATTACTTATACACATAATGAAGCGAGATATTTTTGTATTGTTACCGTCCTATCTGTATAATGATCTTTTAGTTGTATAACTCCATTTGACAATTCCAGAAAGAAAATTTGCATTATAATGTAATACTAGTTACACAAGCTTTATGTGTATCAAATCATATAATATATAGTCTATATTTGTTTCATTTTGTAGTAGATTCCCAAAACATTTCATCACAGAATACTGGTAATATCTTGATGGGTTAAACTTCGAAATTGCAGATTCTATGAAAGTAGATTATATATTTCATCGACAGTGGAAATGCGTTCACTCATATTCTGATACATGAATGAAATCGTTGTAGAACACAAGTTCCAGTTTGCTTACTTACGCAGTTTGAAGACAATCGTTATATAATCTTTCCTCCAGCAATTTTTTAAGATGTTCAAGTGCCTTCCCACTCTATTATAGTATATAACACCTTGTTGTCGTCTCGAATTAAAATTGTTTGCCCTACTCTTCAGTTATCGTTAGTTTAATTCTATGTGCGTCGCGCCATTCTTCTAACGCAAACCTCTCGAATGAAACACTTTTTCACAATAAATTAAATATCTATATAAAACAATCCAAATCTGAATAGGTATCAACCAAATTTTATAAAATTGTATCACAAACATCGCACACATTAGACACTTTAGATTGATTTTTCTGTATTCACAGTTCTATATGTTCCTTGAAGGTATATATTATTTTGACATTATATACAATTTATAGTTCAATTTATCAAAGTGAAATATTTGAATAAACAGATATAATGTTATTTATGATTAATAATAATAAAATTACATTAACATCTGACATACGTGCTGACGTGTTTATTTTACTTCGTCAATCAAAATAAAAATAATTCAAATTTATTATTTTTTGAAATTTAAATATTTCTATGTTAATTTAAGCTTATTTAATTATTATTTATTATTATTATTATTATTATTATACTATTATTTGGTTATTATTATTTAAAAAGGTTTAAAAAAAAATAACTCTCAAGATTTTATTCTATTTAATATATAATGATTTAGCCAATTCTCCAATATTCGCCCATAAAACACAATCATTGGCACAACAAATTTTAAATGTTTTTTTTCTGAACACAACATGAAATTAAAATAAAATATGTGTTTCAAGCATCAATTTATTACTAGTATTCTTGATATTACAATTATTATGTAAAGTAATAAAATCACATACAATAAAATGCATATCATCACGTCCCATTTTTTTTTGTAGAAACACTCCTTATAATAATTTAATAATATCCATAAATAACTTATTTAGGTTAACATTGAGAAATTTGTACAGAGTGTCATGATATTAATATATAATTATAGCAAGACACACATCATAATAAATATAGTTAATTGTTTTTAGGTTTAGAATTTCCTCGTATGTTAAGTGCATGCAGTTGCGTAACTGTTGTTCATCCTGATAAAGAGACATCAAAGCATAATCATATTCCGCAATAGCCTGATAACTCTATTCTATTTCCATATATTTCATTCTCTCCAATCTGAACTGCTTATTCATAACAATTAGGAGTCGAGTCCATGGTGATGTGTATTTGAAACCTATTTCAGACTTTGTTTAATTCGTGTATACTAATGTCGCCGCCAATGGTGGATGGATGGAATTAAGAAATGTAGATGGGAATCCATAAAGTGCAGTTTTAAAAAGATTATTATTGCAACCATTATTATAATTATCTACTATTTGTAAAATTCAAATTCCACCATGTGACTCGTTACCAGTAGTCAGCACCAATATCTGAAAGGTAAAGATTTAATGCTCTAATATGACATTCGTACTAATCTGATCATAAAACACACAATGTGCCGCTCATTATAGGTGTTCATAATATTACTCTCTCTGGTTTCTCTGTCTCGAAAGATTAGTCTGTACGTCTATCTCGGAAGACTGCTTTAATTTGCACGGGGGTCTTACAACAAACTACGCCCTCATTTTGTTTGGATTCTCTGGTTGCTCTGTGCGAGCTGTGAAATTTAGCTTGTACTGTTTGTTTCCTGAAGATTCAAGAGATGCGGGGCAACCCTTTGGAGAGCGCGGCTCGTTTTTTACAAATTATTTCATCCAAGCCCCTTAGAGTGTGAATGTGCAAAGAGTGGTATAGAGAAAACAGAGCTGGTGAATTCTGCAAGTGGTTCATGCGTGATCATTTGGTATTTATATCGCTCCCAGATGTCTATTTCTGTCCTCCTTTTAAATCGAGAGCAAATACTGGGTGAATGGTCCGAAAAATGTTAGACGTCGAGGTGTTGCGGTCGCGGCGTATGTCCTATCTTGCAGAGAGGAGTCACCCCATAATTTTTTGTATGAGTGTATTTATAAACATCGAACCTTCTTAGTTGTGGTAAACGGTCCCGTCTCAGATAAGAATCAGTCTGGGCAGTCGATTCCCATTTTTTCTCGGACCTCCCATCCTGATCTCGCCTGTAATAGATATGCCTTGATAACATCTAGTTCTCAACGCCTATTCAAGGGTCCCACATATGTTAACATTTCTGTTGTTTAGTGCTCTAACTAGGTTTAAAGTACTACGAACTGGCAAAAATCATTTCGTACAGTTTCCCTGTATGTGGTATTTAATATTAGGTAGAATATTTGCTACTCAGGAACTAGACTCTGGAATAAAAAATAGAATTTGCTCCTAATATGGTATAAGTAGCATCAGCCTTGAGACGTACGGTTTGAGGTTAAATATCTCAATAAACTGTCGACCTACTATGCTTGGTTTATGTTATCATTGTCCCAATAGTCAACTCAATTATATACTTAACATCACATCTAAATATACAATTGCCATTCTGTCGATCTGCGCAAAAATGATTGTAGCAAAACTGTCTCTGTATCTGACTATCTAAAATGGAACAATATGTTTACACCTTCTCGTGACTAGGATTCCCAGCTCCCTGAATGGCCTAGAAGCCAGCAATTATCTGGAGCTGATTGTGAGATTTTTGATCTCGTCTCGTGCAAGAAGATCTGGTAAAGCTCTCATCTTAGTGTGATTTATCATAATGATGTTAAAATATTGTCATTAATGAATGAGTTTGATATGGTTCAAAGCCAGGATTCATCGTATAAAATATAGAAATAACCTTATTGTCGTTCATGATTGTAAACCGGGGTCATCCTTGATATATAGCAATCAAGTAGATTCATCTAGGAGGTGGTGATGGTTTAACAGGAGGATCATAACTGTGAAATGCTGTGAACTAGGTACTGAGCTAATTTGCAGGGGTATATTTGTGTAGGTTTGGGATACTGGATACAATTGATTTATGGATTATTTATTGGGAATAGAACCCCTATGCATATTTTTGTAGACCATAAAGTTAACAATCCGTTACGGTGATTGTTGGTTCACGCCAATCATAGCGTACAGCAAATTCATACTAGTCTACATATTTCCTTTTAACCAGTATTTTCCTCATGATTCTTCAGATTCTATGGAACACTGAATTGCGCATACATGTGGAGCCCAGGACTTTATTCCTGGTTTCCCCAACTTAGCATCCAATGATACATTCATAAGCTCTATTTCTAACTAATGGTTGACAAGCTACATGTGTTGCGTCTTATAAATGTAATATTCTCCACAAATCGCATAAAAGAAATTACGGTTAGGTGATATTTTACCCACTGATCGTTGGCCATTACTAAAGAACCTTGACCAGCATTATCATACTATTTTTATAATTAATTATTTCCTACTTATTCTATAGTATATAGCAATATATATTTCGATTATAAATCTTGTAAAACATAGACATAATATTAATATTAATTTATAGAATATAATAAAATTAGTGTATTAGTTACTGAATTTGAATGTCAGATATAGTACTACTATATACATAGTATATTATTAATATATATATACATAAATAAATATAAATATATTATTAATATATCTTAATACTAATAATTATAATTATAATAATATAATATATACATCTATTAATATATCAATTTAATACATATACTTAGGCTATTCAATTAATATATATAATATTATAATATATATTATAACTTACAAACATATACTCCTCTCATTACAACACTAGTACACCTCGCAATATCCAAACCCATACCGAAACAACATTACTCAATAAGCACGTGGGCTCGGATAAAATCATCTGCTAACAAGAAAATGGGAAATTTGGTTTCGGTAGTTGCACACCAATTCACCCATATTTCGATCCAAATTGATACGGTGAGTAGACCAAAAAATAAGCACCAGACTCTTGTTTCTTTTTCACCGAACAGAATATTACTCAATATACTGCGATGCAATGTATTGAGAAGATGTGAAAGAAAGACATTTTGCGATGTTGTTACCGATGTTATTGCGCTCTAAAAACTTCTCACATTGTTTGGCGACTATATGTAACAATAAAAGATGCGTTACGGACTACTATCACTCTCATGACATGCCAAACAAAGGATAATTTTGGAATTTGAATTTTGTAGCTAATGAGGGCTAGGAGTTAATACGCGAATCAATGAGGTTTTCCTTTTTTTTTTTTTTTACAGATTAAAGTTTTCGCTCACGGGCAGAGCCCTAAATCAATGGCGAGGGGGTGTATTCATTTTAACCCGATCGCGAGCAAAAACGAAGCCAAGTCCAGGAAGCGGAATAACTCAACATCTTCTCCTCCACCTGAGCCAGTTGCGCCAACCTGGCGAACCTACGCATTTTTTGGGGAGTAGCTCTTACCACTGAAGTCTACCCCGCGCTGGACCTTCTTCAAATATCTATCTATTCTAACTATTTACCATTATATTATTCTTTACTATGTATAATTCATTGTATCAAGTTTCAAAGTTCATTTTTGACAAATGCAAAATAGACAGAGCAGATCTTAAAGTAGATGCGGATGTGGGGAGGATAGGCGGTCTTGCAAATTGCAATTTACACTTCAAAAGAAGGAGACGGGGGGTGCGGGGTGGATTAGCCACGGTGTCAAGAGGACAATTAAAGACATTATCTCTAACCATCAATTAATCATTAAATTGCTTGATCAATTTTTTCCAAAAAGTTCTTTTTTTGTACCTGATTCCAAATTTAGGGAGGCGCTGGCCCCCCACTCCCTGGACCGACTCTAAGTGAGGAGGGATGCGATAGACGGA
>JABUQX010129234.1:27500-35000 GCA_015478945.1 Trachelipus rathkii | reverse complement strand
TCCTAGAAAGGAGGAGAAGAGAGAATGTGTTCTTTTTTTGAGTTTAGATTGTCAAAGAATTTAGGATAGCCAGTTGAGTTAAGTAATAGAAATAGAGAACAGATGAATTTAGCTGTAGATTCACATGAAAGCTTAAACTATTAGGAGAAGTATTCAGAAAACTCAAAGTTAAAAACAAGGGAACGGACAACATCGATGCGTGCATTTACGCAACATCCGCCCTTGGCCAAAAATTGAGGATTGAGACAGTAGGATGGAAGAGAGTAGGATTTGTGTGGGAGCACCCAAGCACCTGAGTTTCGGTTAAGAACAGGAGATATAAGAAGAGAAGTGATGTTCGACAAATTTAGATTACATTTAAGGCTTCGAAGGTTGAAGAAAGTAGTGAAGAAGGTAGACCGTCCACTAGAACAGGACGACAATTCTGTGGCCATACTAGTCCCACCACTGGAGGTCATTTAACTCCCAAGTGGTGATGGAGGTTGAGGGATGGCTGAGGGGCTATCTTTGGAAACCGCCCCTCTTGGTTCTCCAGCTGTGTTAATGCCATTCTATAATTCTTTATAATTTTTTCCAAAAAGTGTTGTGTTGTCCGTTACTGTGTTTATGTTATGTGAATATTTTAAAGACTACTCCAATGTAAGAAGAATGTGGCATGAGCTTGAAAATGGCCAAACCATTGGGCACTGAAGTGCAATGATATGTACCCTAGCACTCCATAAATGTCCAATGGGTAGTAGTCTCATTTCTTCGAATGCCTTCCGTCCTCCCACAGTACTTGAATACTTTTATGAATTTAGCGAGCATAAAACCGACGAAGACAGCGGCGTGTAAAATAACTTAATTTGGTCATTAATCCTATTCTACTACATATAAATGCGTATATAAAGGACATCAAGTAAATTAACTTTTCTAATAAAACCAAAATGTAAATATTCAGAAAAGATCCAAGCAGGAATAATTTATATATTAAAAGTCAAAATATTATTAAAACAAATTTATGCAATATTTTTTTTTGATGAAGAAGAATTGGGCAATCAATAAAATGGGTTTCGAAGTAAGTCTTGTTGAACAATAATGGCAATTGATTTGTGAAGTTACATAAAATCATGCAAATAAAGGAAAATTAATGAAGAGCCAAATCAATTTGTTCTGTTCATATATGCTAGACGTATCTTAAATCAGAGACTGGGAATTGACTCTTGACAAAGATGCCTACAGTAGTAAATGTACAGTTTGCATGGGCCTTTCCTGTTTAAATACATTCTACCCGGGTTAGGGTTATCGTACCTCCCTCAAACTTGGCACCCCATCTGGTGGTAACGTAACCTCGTCGTAGACGAGGTTACGTTTCCGTGCACCACCCGGAGAGGGGGTGCTGGCCCCTAAAAATAGGAAATGACCATAGAAGGATGAAATTAGGAGATTGCATAGAGGAGGAGGTATACATCTTTCTTATAAGGTAACCTCTTCACAGACGAGGTTACGTGTAGCTACGCTCACCGAATATAAGGGCTGACTCCAAAACCTTGGAAATTGACATAGAAGGACGAAACGTGGTATAAGCCTTTCTTATAAGGTAACTTCGTCGCAGACATGCTAGGTATGGAACTTTGTTCATGTTCTTAGATCAGGATATATGTTAGCTTCATTCATTAACAACTTTGTTACGTTAGCATATATCCGTTGGCAAGTATGATAGATGGGTTAGGTTAGAATAGGTTTTGATAGGTTATGTTAAATAATTTAACTATGAAATTTTTTCAAAGAACTTATTTTTGTTATGTTTATACAAAATAATACGTGAAATATGACTTGAACCAATAGATCAATAGATCAATAGATCAATAAATCAATTGATCAATAGATCAATAGATCATGATGGGTGGAAAGGGGTAGATGGGTGGTTTGATTTACTGATTTACTGATTTGCTGCTTTAGTGCGTGTAAAACGCAAATTTTTTACGTATAAACATAAAAAGAATAATTTTTTTAGTAAAAACAAAAAATATTTAAACAAATAAGACAAAAAATAAATAATAATTTTTAAAAATATATTGTTTTAAATAAATAAACAAAAAATAAATAAAGTTTGAGAAATAAATTTAAATAAGTAAAATTAAAATAAATAAAAAAGTTTTAAAACTAAATAATTTTTTAACTCAGGAAAAAGTAATATTTATTTGACGTTTATAAAAAGAAAACGAGATTTGAAAATAGAAATGTCAGTCTTCAACCTTTAGAAAACGGGCTATCTTTGTAAGATAAAATACAAATAACGATCTGTCCATGTTTGGACAAAAATCAGTCATGTGAACAGTAAGGCTGTATTAAGTTAAGATAAACAATGTATTAAGAAAGATAGGCGGAGAGAGAGACGTTATAATTTATAAGCTCTATGCTCAAAGTTTCATATATATTGTACGACATATGATTACGTATGTACTTAATTAGTAATTAGGTAAGGTTATGATAAATTTTTGTTAAATATTACTATGTTAATGTAAAATTAACATTGAAATGTTAGAGAAATACTTGACAAAGTGTGAATAGGCTGCGTTTTGTATGCAGTGTTAGTTACTTTACTGTTGCTAAGTATGGAACTTTGTTAATATTAGCAGTTTATTCGTGCGTAAGGTATGTTAAGTTTGTCGTTGTACATTATATTCATAGTTCAGGTTATGCTCTGTTAGCATTATTGATGTGAAAACTTTGTTAGGTTAGCATATATTTGTTAGTCAGTATATAAAGAACATATTTTTATGCTATGTTTATCCAAAATGATACTCGAAATGTGACCTGAATCAATAGATCAATAGATCAATAGATCGATAGTTCATGGAAGGGTGGGAGGGGTGTTGGGGAGGGTAGTTTGATTTACTGATTTACTACTGATTTATTGCTTTAGGGGATGTATGAACGCAAATTTTTTAAATTATAAACATAAAAAGAATAAAAAATTTAGTAAAAATATATATTTTTAAACAAATAAAATAAAAATAAATAGATGTTTTGTGTTATGTTTTACAAAATATGACTTGAAGAGATGAATAGACAATAGATCAGTAGATCATGGGAGGGTGGGATGGGTGTTGTGTGTGATTTGATTTACTCATTTACTGCTTTAGGGTGTGTAAAAACGCAAATTTTTTAAGTTATAAACATGAAAAGAATAAAATTTTAGTAAAAACAAAATGTTTTAAGCAAATAAAACAAAAATAAATTAAAGTTTTGTATTATGTTATACAAGTTTGAGGAAGATACCATGTCGCAAACTCTATCCGTTACAAAGTGTGATACGGGTTCATGCGGTGCGGTGCCAACTCCGACTCCTCTGACTCTTACTCCTTCTCCGACTTCTTCCTTCTCTGGCCCCGATTCCGGCTCCTTTCTCCACTTCTCTTATACATTCCGTCCATTTTTTCTTTTTTCCGACTCCGGCTCGGACCCCTCCTTACTCCTTCCTCCTTTTTGCAGTCTCCAAATTTCATCCTCCTATGGTCATTTCCTATATTTAGGGGCCAGCATCCCCCTCCGGATGGTGCCGGGCCACGAACCCCGTCTACGATGAGATTACGTCACCACCAGATGGGGTGCCAAGTTTGAGGGAGGTACGATAACCCTAACCCGGGTAGAATGTATTTAAACAGGAAGGGCCCATGCAAACTGTACACTTACTACTGCCTACACTTATTCGAATTGACTTGCCAGCAATTCTTTGTTATTAATATATTGAATTCATAATCTGATTACTTAAAAATAGCAGGAATACATAACAGAAGAATCGCTTGCTGCAATATATTCTTTATTACACAGTGTTGTTTCCACAAGTCCTGGAATCCAGATTGAATGTATTTATCTGACTTTCGAATCATTAATTAATGCATGAATTTTCAGTCAAATAGTGATGTGATAACCCTTTATCTATTGTCATTAATAAAGAAATAGATATTGTAAAATTAACAACCTTAATATTTTAAAGCACAACCCGAGAATCCATCTTTATGAGTAAAATTCATAACCTTGTCGTTATAGAGTTAGTCAAGTGCTTGATAAAAAAAAATTAATTTATTTAAAAATTTTCTGTAGAAGTACAGTATTATATATAGGTACTGTATTTTTTGTGCCTTTTAAACTGTAATTAAAGTATCAAAGTAAATACTTTTTAAATTGTAATTACATCTGTTTACGGGTAACAAAAATTTATGAGATGTTGCAAGTATTTTTTTTTTTTTTTAAATCAACCCATAGAAGATAAGTCACTGGATGGATGAAAATAAATCAATTTTTAATAGTAGGATGGAACAGAGTAAGGAAAAGATTCAATTAATTATTTCAATTATTTATTTCAATTATTTATTTCAATTTGACAATCTTGTACGTGATGTGTTTATTTACGACCATACATTTTCTTTTATTCTTACTGACATTAAACAAGTTTCAACTTTAAAGAAATTCACATTAAAAGTTAAAAGGTATTCAAAGAATATTTTCAATCTACCTTGGAAGTAAGAAATATATATAAAAGTTTCTAAAAATAAAATCTTGTTAGATGATCATATTTAATATTCTTATACTTACATTATATATATTTAGGCCCATACATTTTCATTTATTGTTAATGACATTAAAAGTGTCAGCGCCTAAAAAGTCCACTTTTTTACAATGGAGAGCTCCAACAGTCCGTCTAATTCTCTGGTATCGTGCATTAATTTTTGAGAGGAAGTCAAAAAATAAAATAATACTTGACCACGCTTTAGTTTAATATAGTTGCTATAGAATTCTTCTATATGAATCCCAGTTCTTATTTCCCAAATATTTTAGGAGTACCATGGGTTTCTCTGGTTTACCACTATTATATTTAGCTATTATATTCGATTTAACTATTGGTCAAATTATATTACAATAATTATTTTTCCAAGCTCTGTATTTGAATTCTTCTAAAGTATGGTTACATGAGGAGGATCATTTAGAAGACATCTTGCAAAGTCGACAATTGATTCTACTAACTGAAAAATTTATAAAATAAATTTCTGATCACTCCATTAGTGAATAAAAAAAAATTCCTGAATTGTCTAATCAGAAACATGAAGATTTAAAACCAGAAAACTATAGTGCAGAATCAGCTACATAAACAAAATATATTTTATCAGTGGAGGTTATTGCCCAGAAAGATCAAAGATCATTTTAGTAAAATGATGACTGAAGATGTTGCCTCGAGAAACCCCACATTTCGTTTTAACAGTTTGATGTAGTTTAATCTAGTTTGATTTATAGTTTTGGTAATTAAAAGGATTATAAAGAAAAACTTATATTGACTCATTTGAAATTTTTCTGAGTGACATATTAATTGTTTCATTCATTTTTTTTAAATTATACAATATTTCATGTATACGGCATAAATTCACAGTCCTCTTTGTGATTAAAAATATTATTATTATTATTATTATTATTATTATTATTATTATTATTATTATTATTATTATTATTATTATTATTATTTTTATTATTATTATTATTATTATTATTATTATTATTATTATTATTATTATTATTATTATTATTATTATTATTATTATTATTATTATTATTATTATTATTATTATTATTATTATTATTATCATTATTATTATTATTATTATTATTATTATTAGAATCACATTATTATTATTATTATTAATATTATTATTATTATTATTATTATTATTATTATTATTATTATTATTATTATTATTATTATTATTATTATTATTATTATTATTATTATTATTATTATTATTATTATTATTATTATTTTTTTTTATTATTATTATTATCATTATTATTATTGTAAGTTTTCCTTTTAGCTTCCAATTCACGAAATATTTTCTTCTAATTTCCATTTAATTTTTAAAATTAAACTAAAAATAGCTGAATCTTATTACATAATCTTATTACATGATCTGGTTTGTGATAACAAACATCAGGTTTAATGCACTGTCCCTTAGATTAAAATAATATCAGATGTACTTAAAAAAATTTAATAATTTTTAATCTTAATTCTTCTCTAAAATAATTCATTCCTTTGTTAGAATCGAAACTCTGAAGATGTCCAAAGTTTACAGAAGAAACCGGTCAGGAACTAATAAATATAAATTTGCCTCATACTTTCTTTGTAAATTATTTTCTAGAATGATATTAAGAAAATTAAATGGCAATTAGAAGAAAATATTTCGTGAGTTGAAAGCTAAAAATAAAACATTATTATTATTATTATTATTATTATTATTATTATTATTATTATTATTATTATTATTATTATTATTATTATTATTATTATTATTATTATTATTATTATTATTGTTTTTATATCATTGCTTTTATTATTATTATTATTATTATTATTATTATTATTATTAATATTATTATTATTATTATTATTATTATTATTATTATTATTATTATTATTATTATTATTATTATTATTATTATTATTATTATTATTATTATTATTATTGTTTTTATTATTATTATTATTACCATTTTAGAAACAATAGATCAGCATTTGCCTTAATATTATTTTTGCAAAATTTTTCTAAGCTCCTAAAAGCTTTCCTAACATTTTCGGTATCTTTTTTAAGGACAGTTCTAGAGTAATACAAAATTGTTGCTTTTTGTTGCAAGCAGAGCTTTCGTCCACACACGATGGACATTTCAAGAATATGTATGACTTTTCTGTAATAGCGAAACTAAAATTAAAATTAAAAATGCAATTATTACAAATATAATTAGTAAGATTAAAATTACTATGTAAAATAAATGAAAATTAAAAATGTAAAGCTCATAATTTAGATCGTGTCTTCTTTTATCTTCGCAAGTAAAAATATTAAGGTGCTCCGACATTTAGTTATATTTGATGTTAATATTCGGTCTATGTTTTCTTATAAGATGGACTCCACTAGTCCAAGATCAAAAATTTATTCTTTTAATTCAAAATCTTAAAGTATCGTTTTTGTATGATTTTGCATGTTCTATCTGCATATTTTACTGCAGCTAACTTGGCCTATACTTATGTTGCACCATACGCTGTCAAAGTATATTCGTCGTATAATCAATAAAAGTAGCATTACATCGACTTTCATTGAAAGAGAATTGGTACGCGAAGTTGGTACACTCACCAGCAGGTAGTACACCACGAGCACTAAAACAAGAAGATAATCATCAGTGTTTTTAACATAAATATGTCATTCAAATGAGACATCGTTGTTCATTTCATTTGTACATCTAAATAATTAAATTTATTGTTTGTGCATTCCTCACATGTAAATTTTGATTTGCTATTGGCCTGAAGTTTGTGGATCAAATTTTGAACGCTGTTTCTCGCCCGATTATATACGCCCTAAAAATTTGATGTTGATCGGATAAGTAGAAAAAAAATATATATGTCAATATTTCACTTTTCAAAATATTTGGGGAAAAGTGAAATATTGATATATTTTTTTTTATACTTATCCGATCAAC
>JABUQX010129234.1:0-17500 GCA_015478945.1 Trachelipus rathkii | reverse complement strand
GAATATTCTGTCTCGAAACTCAGCCCTCTCACTTTCACAAATATTAAATGAACAATTTCATATCAAATATATTGTGGTGTGATTTATAAAATAACAAACTATATTATTTAGATTTTCCAAATTGAGAAATATTAAAATCAAGACTTTTTCTCATATAAAATATTATTCACTATATCCTAAGATTTCACTAAACACAAAGCAGATTCATTATTCTTAAATATTCTGGAACAATTTATAGGTCGACCAGTGTTTACCATTGCGTCTTAGTTCAGTTGTTTCCCTATTTTATACCCACGCTAAACTATATTAGCTCAAAGAGTAAAAAACTTCACATCACAAATGTACAACATAAGTAAAATATAAACATGCGCACTGATTCTCTTCACGTAACTATGGTAAATAAAAATTATTTCCAATCTTCACCTAACACACAAATTAAAGCATGTAATCAAACTAAACATACTTAAATTAAGTACATTAACCTCTCAAAATAGAACAAGAAAATGATAGTTAATTTACGAAGACTGAGCTAATAGAATTGCTATTTATACTCTATACTCACTATATAATATTAAGATATGAGTTCTCGTCAGACAATACACTTTGACGATCATTAATATATAACTAATCTTTCTTCAGACACTCTTAATATACCGCCTAAGCTGCTCATAAATGCTGTAATTCATGGCACGCGTACCAGAGTATTTCTGACTCATGGCTCTCATCGTCTCTTATAGAATCCTGAGATAAGAAGCATAGGCTAGGGCAGAACAGTGTGATGACAAGATTGCAATCGGAATAACTCTCCAAATCCAAACACACCCTTCCGGAGATCTTAATGGTGTAATTTATCTTTATATACTTGATTCACCAAGTACATGCTAGTCCAATATCGTCATATTAAGAGTCATATTAAATACAAGACATACAAATCACTATAACATCGAATCAATAGTGATGGTAGATAAAAGAGGAACATACTTCCATGGCGGGAGTGTGATATGAGAGTATTCCCTCCCTCTTTCCTTGACAAAGAAAGCTCGTTAACCAATTTGAAAATCAAGAGTCGTAGTAAATAATGGAGCATGTCCACTCTAGTAAAAATAATGCATCTGTGTGTCGCTGAGTCACGTAGAATAACGATCCAGAGTACCGAGTATCTATTGGATACGTGTTCCACTCTGAAGTTGCTGGCCAACAACCAATCTATAAGTTAAGAATATATTTACCATATTAAAAATAAAAATCCAATAGATTACAACGCCTCTTAAAGTATACAAGTGTCTAATTTAGGTATACCCAATATCCCCACTGAGTATTACAACAAATTTATTTTCGAATTTATCTCTCTGATAATGTCAAAGGTTAATTAAAGTATAATTAGATATTCAATTATAAGATTTTACAATTTAAAATTTCTACTCACTATTGTCATATTCTTTCATGCCCTCTTTATGTAATTAACCATATATCACATTCACGTCTAGATATCATAGTAGGTTTTATCAAGACAGATCATTATTAAATTTCTTCAGGATTATTAGAAAGCATTAACTTCTGGAACGCTGTTCTGAAAACATCACTGAGATGCACTTTATTGACGTGACTGGATATTTAAGAGGAGCTTCTTTCTACTAACTTCTGGATAAGTATTTACAACGAGGTTAATTAATCATGACAAGCTCAGTCCCATTCTACCTCACACATAAAAAAATTTCTGGAGTTTGCAGCCTACGAGGTGCATTCCTAATTCCCTCTTTTGCTGTATATGATACAGGTCCATATTTTCTGCATTTTAATATGAGTTTATTATTTTACCTTTAAAGAGGATGTAATTTTTCATTAAAAACTTGATGTATGAACAATAAATGTTCGTTTTAGAATTCTATTGTCATTAAAGTTTTAGGGCTCAAGTTGACTGAGGATCATCATTCCTAAGAAAGGGGATTAATACAAAGAATTCGCAGAATGGGGTCTAACGGGATGGAGAACTTTGCGTATATAGGTAAATCCTGTTTTTAAAGTTAAACGAGAGTAACCAAGAGGCTAAACCAAACGTAACACGCTATAAAAGTAGTCATTGGAAAGAGAAGTCAGAGCTCAACATCAACCAAAATACTGCGCTACGCGAATCAGAAAAACAATCGACTAAATAGGATGTGAGTGAGATAAAGGCAGAACAAAGCTCATAAGCTACAAGAAATAGAGGCTAGAAGATAAGTCTCTCTAACAAACACACTAACCTAAATTATACTCAATATTCAGGTACATCGGCACCCTGCTAAAAAGAGACATCAACAATATACGAACCAAATGTAAAAGGCCGCACATCTTAAGTACCAGAACTAGCAGAATATCGCGTATATGACATAGCGTAGTAGTATAATTATTAAACTCACCCAGACCAGAGCACAGCGCGGCCATGATGAGAAGCACTGTAGATTGTCATACCTACGCGAACGTAAGGAGTAATGGTTCGTCTGACAAAGAAACCAAAATAATTCAGATTTATTTCCCCTCGTGGATGCAACGCGCAACCAATAATCACACTATTACATTGAAGAAAAATTGAGAGAGGAGGAAAACTCATAGTAATGGGCATAAACTTTGTCCCATAAAACTATATTCGGTTTAAAACCAATGGACTTCCAACAGGGCGGTATGAAAAATAAAGGCTATTAGCATAAGAATTTCATTCACTTACGATGTTAAATTAGAGGAAAGATGGAATAGGTCTGCGTGCTGTGATGATATAATTATTAAGGTATGAAACAGCAGCGATCGGACACATGAGTTATTGAAGAAAAAAGTTTTAGATAAACACTTTAAGGAAATGGTCTGGGGAACGTTCAACTCATACCGAGATCGTTAGCTTTGTATGTTAAAACGATTAGAATTTAGATAAGTGTTGAAATTCAAATGGAATATTGTGATCATTTGATAAATGATTAAAAATGTACATCTTAAAAAAGAATGGCATTGATGCGACAATCTCAAGCCTCATCATTGTTCAGGCTTACCCTTAGAGGTAAATTTACCGCAAATGTTTACCGCTGTTCTAGCGCTCTAAGTCGGTGGTCGCATTGATCACACTATCATCTTAATTTTGTAATAACAGCTTTGATGTTCAACGCTTTAGGAGGGTTAGGTTTCTAACGTTCTAAGTTACCGGGGTGACAGTCCTCGATACACATTATCATAATATTTTGAATTAACAATTTTAAGATTGTCCACCAGCTTAGAGGGTATACTTTCTAACTGTTTCTAAGCCTGGTCGACCTACATCGGTGACTCAGACTATCAGTCTTAAATTGTGATGGTAATAAACAGTTTTGATGTCCACCCACTTAGAGGGTCTATTTCTTAACATCTGAAGCCGGTGACGATCACTCTCGATTCACACTACAATAATATTTTGTAAGTAACAGTCTGTGGGATGGTACACCCGTGTGTGTAGAAGGGTTTAATTTATAACGTTTCTAAGCCGGTTGTACCTACAATTTCTTCCCTATGGAGTGCGATACTGTAATATGCTTTGCTAGTCGGTAGATTCTGTAGTTCTGTTAGTTGTACCTTACCTGGGAAACGCCAGTTGCTCATGTTTTGGAGTCCATTCCTCAAAAAAAAGTCCAAGACAAGAAACTGAAAGTATTTAAAGAAGGGCAACCCAATATTAATTCCTGAATATGAGCAACGACTACGTGAATTAAATATTCTTAATATTAAATATTCTGAATTAAATATTCTTTAGAGACAAGAAGATTGAGAGGAAAATTAATAGAAGTTTTCAAAATTAACTAAATAAATATTGACAATATCGATTACAAAGCAATTTCTTTCGATATGATTTTAATGATGTAACAACGATGTTATGGCTATTAAACTTTTCCCATAAAAACGATTACACAAACAAAGTATAGCAAAGAATCTTTTCACTTACTCTCATATGGTGAATCGGAGGAAGTGGAATAGTCTTCTTAGAAATAGAGAACAACGCTAACATCGATTCATTCAAGAAAATGTTAGATAAAAACTTTAAGGAAATTGGTCTGTGAACTTCAATTCAACTCGATTTTTACTATATTCGAATACTGGAATTAGTAGTATCTTGAATATGGTAAAATCAAATTAGAACAATTGAAATCATTTAGAAAATGTTAAAAACGCATCGTAAAAAGAATTCCGGTTTGTAGTAGCTTTGATGTTCATGGCTTGCAAAGTATCCGTTCTAAGAAGGTGATCTTCACACTATTGCCTTAACCTGTAATAAATAGCTTTGATGTTCACCGCATATAGCATATTTGTTACAAATAACTTTAATAAATATCTATAATAAATAGCTTTGATGTTCACCGCATAGAACATATGTCATAAATAACTGTAATAAATAACTTTAATGAGTAACTGTAATGAATAACTGTAATAAATAGCTTTCATGTTCACCGCATTGAACATATCTGGTCTATGACAGTGATCTAATCTATCACACTTAATAACTCTAATAAAGAGCTTTGATGTTCACCGCATAGAACATATCTGTTCTAAGACGGTGATCTCATCGATCACACTGAGTAGGAAAATAAATCCAAAAGCAAAATTTCAAATACTTGTAGCACTATGATGTTTGATTCTTAGAAACAGATCTGTTCTGAGTGAGCAAACTCATATGTCACACTGATAGTGAAACAATCACAACACAATACATATGAAAAAACATGGATAAAATACTTAACAAACTTAATTGCTGACATTGGCTGAGCGTCTGAGATGAGATTCGTGGCTTTTAGGGTAAGCAAACTTACATTTGGAAGTTACATTTTGAAATAAGTAAAATAATATACTTATTTTCAAAAATACAAAACAGATTTGTTTTTAAAACATAAGACAGCGATCCAAACAAATTAGGGATAAAACCCAAAAACAGACTGTAACAGACTAGCCTTGAGTGGACGATAAAATCTTTGCTAGTCGGTGTTTTGTAGTTCTGTAGTTCTGAAGATCTTCTTCTTCTTCTTCTTCTTCTTCTTCTTCTTCTTCTTCTTCTTCTTTTTCTTACTATTCTTCATTCTTCTTTGATTATTTTATTATTAATTAATTATTATTATTATTATTATATTGGATTATTAATCCTCTATATTGCGTTATTATTATTATTATTATTATTATTATTATTATTATTATTATTATTATTATTATTATTATTATTATTATTATTATTATTATTATTATTATTATTATTATTATTATTATTATTAAAGTCAAATGAAGAGGTAGCACAAGAAATTAGACTTTCTGAAGGTCAGGCCTGGTGTGGAAACGTTTTAACTCCGTCCTTTGATCCATTCTCAACGAGATATTTTTATATGTATAAGACTAAAGGGTTCAGGAGACCGGAGAACATTGTTGTAGCAGTAGTATTAGTCTAAGGTCAGTTTGGCAAATTGAAAATGGATGGAGAGAGTGAGTGAGAACTGAAGAAATTTGAAGATCGGGAATTTTTTAATTCACCTCCTCAAAAGAGTAAAATACCAGAATAACCAACCATGAAAACGACGACGCTCTGTCAAAAGAAATGACTTGGATATTCAAATAACATGCAAAGGCAAAGGACGAACTCCTTTCCTCTTAAAAGCTTTTAATATAAAAATACATTATCAATCTCAGTAAATAAATTATTAGGAACAGAGGAAAGTCCGAGTTGCAGGTATTAGTAGAAAAAGTATAGTTGTGTGGAACCTTATGAATTATATGGATCCGTGAATTTTGTGTTTTATGTAAAAAGAAATTCTATATTGTTAGTTGAAATATAAAATGAATTAAAAGGGTGGATAAGAAGATACAAAAAATGATTTAAAATTAAATCATAAAAGTCAGCAAGAAGTACATTATGCATAGGAAGAAAAGTGTTTTTACGTGTTAAAGTGAAAGAAATTTAAGGTAGAGTAAAAAATAATATTTCGGGGTAAAATTCGCTTCTGAGTGATTTTTTTTCATAATATTGGATTCTGTGTATACTTAGCAAATTTTATCATAACCTGAATGCATTAAACCCGCCAAAAAACCACCCCCAAAAAAAAAGCCCACTAATAAAAATAAAAGTTTTTATCAGTTTTTTTTAAGTTTTTTTTAATTTTGCTGTTATTTTCAAGTAGTTGACATTCAATTTTTAAAATAACATATCAATAAAACTGTATTATTATGATGTAATGTCTTATTGCATTTTATTCAAGATTTTCAAAAGATTTTCAAATTGCAAATGAATTTATCTTTAAATTTTATTGACGAAGATAACTAGATTCCATTATTAAAATTACTAAATAAACTCTCATATATGCAAAGAGTAAAAATTCTTCCTCTTTGGTTATAAAATTACTAGAATATTTTGTTTAACTCCAATAGGTTTCCTATTTCGATAGTCTCCTTAAGGTATAAAAACTATTTGCACATTTGCATTGAAATAAATCAGTGAATGAATCAGATTTTCCAAATTTATAGATTGAATTATTGAATTAAGTCAATGAATGAATCATATTTTCCAATTTTAATTTCACATTAGGTAACTATCTGGTTGTCTACTGTCTTAGTATTTATAATATCCTGAGATTATATTAAGAGTCCTAATAGTACATATACGTAGAAATTTATAGAATCGATAATATATATTATATATATAATTATATATATAGTATATATATATATATATATATATATATATATATATATTATATACATTATATTATATTATTAATATATATATATATATATATATATATATATATATATCTATATAATTATATATTATATATATATATATAAATATATATATATCTTATACATAACTTATATATTATATATATATTTATATATATATAGATTCTTATTTTTAGAAAAAGATTGATCTTCTCCTAAATTTCTTACGATGTATATACTAGTCACTTTTGTGTTATTTTTTGTCATGCTTTACTGTATTTTTTTATTTTTTTTTATTTTTTTTATTTTATTTTTTTTATTTTTATTTTTTATTTTTTATTTTTCTTTTTCCTTTATATTACATCGATATTCATTTAGATTTATTTATATTATGATGCTTTGATCTTATCATACTCAAAGTAGATGCATTGCTAATGCATCTGAAAGATGGCAGATTTGGTGAAAAAGTGATGAAATTAAAATATTGAATTGAATTTTTAAAAACTTCAGTCTCTGGTTAACTAATAATCTGCTTATTTCATAAAAGTAAACTCTGACTCATTTACATTATATCACCAAGTGATGATTCTAAATCTTATGAATTAGGCCTGATCTCTAATTTTAATCGTGATCCTGATAACATTTTCAACTTTAGTATCGCATCTTTTCCCCCCTTGAAAAACGTACTTTCATAGGCCTGGATTTTAAAATCCCTTATGTTAAAATTACTTTTAAAACTTCTTCCTTCTAATTTGAAAAAACTGCATATTCTCTGTCTACACTGATGATATTTTGGCACCGTAGTGCTTTACTTCTACTTGAAATCTTTAGCAAATAACTTCTTTCGTGATTTAAACCCCCAAATTCCACACCTCCTCTTTATCAAACTAATTTTTTCAAACATCTGATGTCTCTCAGAAAGCGACCCTGCATTACTATTTGCCCCCAGATAAAGGTAAGGGCGTTGTGATTACTGAACAGTGATGACTACATCCGAAAGATGCTCTTTTAACTCTCGACACTTCTAAAATACTATCACCCTTCTATCGCACAACTTTATGTCTTGGTTCCACCTGGCATATATATGGAACCCAAAAACCCTACAAACATCCTCTTCGCCATCTCTCAGCTATGTCATACCCAGCAATATAAAATCTCCAATTTTTTGGTCCCATTCTCTAACCCTAACCACCAATACTTTACTCTGCTGATTTTTCTCCTTTTGCCTAAATATATTCATCTCTCACTCTCCGAAGTTTTACATGACCGTTTTGGATGTTAACAATCTTTTCAACCAACATCCTGTCCAATGAACTTCCATAGTCATCTCTAACTCAATTAACACTATATTTCGCCTCCTCACGCTAAACCTTCCCTATTAATAAATTCTAACCTTGTACTAGTAATACTTCATTTATTTTAACAGATCAATAGTACTCTGAAATCTGAGGCATGCCATGGGATCCCTTGGCCATTCGCTGTAACTGCTTCCTTGCATCATTGAATGAATCTGGCTAACACTGTCCTCCTATTTTAGCCTCTGGGTCTATAAAAGAGATATATAGAAACTGTTTTAAACTTTAAATAAATAAATTCAATCTTATCTCTTTTTCAACTATTTAAACTCTAGACACCCTAACATCCAATTCACCAGACAAGATGAGCAAATACTCTCCCCTTTTTGGATGTCTTAGTCCACCATAACCTTAATGGCTTCACCACTTCAGTCTATCGTAAACCTACAGCAAAAGACTCTGGTAGGATGTCCTTGGCTCTCTCCTTAAACTCTGTCTAATTTAAACTGGGACTATCTCCATGAACATACAGATCTGTCACTTGGCATTATTTCACCTCGAAATGGCCTAACTTTAAATCCTCTTTCAGCTTCAACTATTTTCCCAAGGTTCTTATCGAGTTTCTTACTAACTTCTTTTGAATATTTTTAGACTATAAACCCACCCCTATCGGTACCTAAACTCAAGTCTTTTCAGCAATCCTTTCGTTGTTTTAGACATCCCTTAATTTGAACCTTCCACAAACTCTCTTGACTTTCTTTCCCCAAAATCTCAAACCTTTGTTCACAAACCCCTATCCATAGCTTTAATTTTTTCGCCATATAAATAAACTAACCCAGTTAGTGAAATCCTCTGTTTGTCTATATATATATACTATATATATATTAATATTATATATATATAATTTATATATATATTATATATATATATATATATATATTATATATCTATATATATATATATTATATATATTATATAATATATATATATATATATATATATGTTATATATTATATATATTATATATATGTGTATAGAGGAATTTAGGCTCTATTTCGTGTGACCAATGCCCCACCAAAGTTTGTCGGTCTATTCCTGAAACACCCTGCATATATATTTTAACGTCAATAAATAACTAACCTGTTTGCTGAATCAAAACACTTTGACGAACATCTAACAAATACCCGCGACCTGGATTTAGATATTAAGTGACTACAAAAAACAACAACACAAATTCAAATATCAGATAATAGAGATATTTCTGCCACCACGTACCAATTCTATATTGACCAAAAAAAAAACAATGTGGGTTTGAAGGACCTTTACGTGACTACTATGCATGAAATAATGATCACTACAACTAACAGTCAATACAGGACATAATACGGTGCAAAGGGTTCAATATATTAATAACATAGGGTATATAAAACCATTTAATAAAAAAAAATAGGAAAATTTATCACTTTGTTATACCAGTTTTTTTTAGAAAAAAAATATGCCAGATCCTATAGGTCCAGTCATGATATTATATAACCAAAGGGTATAGTAAATGACCACACAAAAATATTAAACAATCAATTAAACCAATAAAGTAATCAAAATATTAATAATAGCTCCAATATTATAGGTCCAATTATATAATGAAGTATTATGTAAAAGCAGGGTATAAAAAGGAGAGATCAATGGAACAAAGACTCTTATAGTATCTTACAAATAAAAATACTAAATTAAATGGAGTGGTATTTATAGATCGATTATATAATGATGAAAAACATTATTTTGAAGGGAAAGTATAATAGGATACGCATAACTATTAAAAAATAATTAACTAAAGTAAATTAAAATAATTAAATATTATTCAAGCTTAAAAAAATTCTGATCCTAATGTTCTTAATGTTTAAATAATATAAAATAATTATTAACCAAAAAACATTAGCAAAGAGACAACAACGAACATTTAGCTATTAACTTAAATTTAAATTTACTTTAAAACAAATTATCTAGGGAAAAAACAAAAAAAAATCTTCAAATTTGCAATCAATTTTAAAGATTTAACAACCAGATGTATATTTTGAGGACTGCTAACTATCAACAGGTAAGACAAATAAGGTAACCCTCAGCGGTTATTCCCTACTCCTTGATCTTTAAACCGAGGAAAAAATAATTAGAAGATATAAATCACTTATTTAAAATATTACACGAGGTGGGAAAACATCACAAACATTCTGCAGGATCCTCATAGATATAAAGAAATTTCCATTTAACGGTATCCTATAGTCGTAACCTTTTCATAATTTGTAAACCAAAAAATCGTCTGCCGACCTAAAGCATAACACACGCTGGTGCTTCTAATGATAATGGATAAAATAGCCAAGAATTGGATACATAACACGAATGTTGATGCGGAATATCAAAAGACCTATATGACACCATTTGTCGGAATATTTAGAAACGATGCGCCGACTTTTAAATTAATTAAAAATTGATCAAGGGTTAAAATAATGCTATCTATAACGAATAGGTGGAGTCAAAACAGGACACCTTCTCATTTATTTAAGAGAGAAAAAAAAAATATGAGAAAATTAAAAAAAAAATAAATTAAGGAATGTTTCTGTCAATAAAACTGCACAGGTTATATATTTAAAGTTTACTAAACACTATATATTGTAGTTCTCGTCTTTATTAAATTATAATATATATATATTATATATTATTATATATTATATATTATATTATTATTAATTATATATATATATTTATATATATATATATATATATTATTATCATATATTATTATATATTATAATAATAAAAATCACCCTTACGAATTCTCTTAAAATTTCATCTTTTGCAAAATAAATTTTTATTTTACAACTTAAAAATATAATAATATATAATAATCATAATATAATAATAATAATAATAATAATAATAATAATATATAATAAACTAAAATAATAATAATAATTAATAATATAATAATAATAATATATATAATTATATATAATATATAATTAATACGATAACTTTATTTATTATCATTATACACTACTATTATAAACGCGCGCAGACTTCACAATTATTATTACTTTACGACCGTTTTATAAAAATAAAAGGTAAAAAATAAATTCAAATATAATATAATTATATATATATAGTATATACTATATATATATATACTATATATAATATATATTTATATATATATATATATATATATATATATATTATATATATATAAACTCTTGCGTTTTGGGGAACGTGGAAAGCCTGTGGTTGGAGCATCAGTTATTGTTAACTTGCGACGCGGGGTCCAATGTTCGAATCCCGCTGATGGAGAGTAAAAATCATCCTGTGACTCTTTCATTTAAAATGGGGAATGGAATCAAAATATAGGGAAATATTACTTTGAGACCTGAATCTTCATTTTAAAACAAGAATGTTCTAGTGTTAAATTTTCATTCCCTTTAAGAAATTTACCAGGGTTAAAGTTTTCACATTTCATTTCTTTTTGTGGAGATCGAGAATGCTTGGTTTTATTTCATGATGGTCACAAGTTTCTATCTTTCGCTGCCACAATCTACAAGATAATAGGATCACATTATCCTTTCTTGATGTGTTGAAAGGAGGAATCTAAATCTTCTGCAAGTTAGCGCCACCGCATATTCTTGGACTTTCGCATTTCTTCTTATTCATTGCGGTAAGAGGACGGTGGTCGTCAGATGGAGAATTAAATTCTTTACCATGATAATAGTTATTTCATACTTTTTAATAACCTGATATAATTTATAGAGTTACCTTCTGATGATGAATATTCTGCTGTGTTGGTGAAGCTTTCTTACTACCATATGTACTGGATGCAGATTTCATCTTTTCATGAGTAAACATCCAAAGTGGATCAGACGCATCCAATTGTAAGTGTAAGTTTTCTCTAACTGGGAATATGAGTATGGGTTTGGGATAGACAGAGCTCTTTAGCTTTCGAAGGCTTCCTGATGCTTAGTTGCCATCTCACCTTGTCGGCTCTCCTTCTTTGTCGCTCTGTTAAAGGAGAGGGCTATTTTGCATAATCTTTGGCAACGTGCGACTAGTTGAGGTTAGTCCTAAAATGATATAACTGCTTCTATTCCTTGGTGGTTCTGAATTCAGTGATCTTATCTACGTGTAGTCGTGTAGACCTTCAAGTCCATTCCAATCTGGTGCCAGAAACTCTATACTTAGACGAGGCAAACTCGCTTTTTGAAGGATGGATAGTGTAACCTTCTTCTTGAAGTCGTTTTCAACCAGTTCCAATCGTACTAAGTGGTCGTTTTCACGTCGGGGAGTGTATTAATAATATGTGATATAGAAGTCTAATTCATTTATTTGTGCGGAGGATTCTTCTCATTAGCTCATCCAGTTTGGCTCCGGATGTACGCATTCCGAGATGGACTTTTTACGTAATGTGTAGTGCCATCTTGGTGGAATCCCGTCCTTAAATGCATCTTAGGCTTAATTGGCACCTTGCAGTAACTTTTACAGATCAAGTTTAGCTGAAGTGATTGTGGCTGCGAAATTTAGTGACAGTGTTGCGTAGATCCATCATCGGCTCCGGAATCAAATATGTCTTTATTCAACGCGCGATTAGTCTGAGAGACTCTCTAGTACCGTCTTTATTTTGAACTACATGAAACAGGAGCCAGAATATTGGGAAGTAGCTTGACGATTATCCATGCTTCAAATCTTTTCGATATCTTCTTTAATTCGCCCTGGTAAGTGTAAGGCAATATCTGGCTTTATGTGATGCGGTTTTCATCTATTAGGACTATTTCATGTTTATCATGAACGCGCGATGCCTGGGATGTGGTAAACATCTCGCTGTGGGGCTCTAATATACTGATAAGTTTCCGCTCTCATCTTTCCTGATTATATCTTAAGATTTTCGCCTCTTTCAAACTTTTCTTTCCTCTTACATAGCAGTGTCCATTTCAGTAGGAAATCTCTTCCTCACGAAGTATAGCTGAGGCTCTACTTATATGATCACATTTCTCTCTTGCGCAGTATTCCCTCGGACGATACTTCCCGGAGCAGCGATACTCGGGTTTTCTTCACTTTTTGGTGATTATCTTCTGGGCTATCTATTCATCCTTGAATGAGTATTCGCCAGCTTTCATCAAATACTATTTTTGGGCTTTTCTTTTATCTTTTGGCAGGAGTCTTCCACTTGAGTTTGCTTTGTGTTGGTATCATGCTGATGGAAACATTGTTTCTTTTTCTGTGCTCAATAGTAAATGAATGTTATAGATTCTTTGTTGAGTGATCAGCTTTAGTGCTGTCGCTTTCTACGCTTTTGCATTCTTTCAACTGCCATATTGGTGGACTGGGAACTAATTATCTTGAGTCATCTTTCTCGCGTTGAGCAGAGAACTAACGGTTCTGTGACCTATCACTTGTCATAGGCTCATTAGAAGCAAACTCTCCTTATATTTCCTAAATGAAGTCATATATACATCTGGAATTATCACAGCCTTTGATTCTACAGTATAATATGGAAGTGTCTAGTTCACATTTGTTATGGGTTAACGTTTTCACGGGTTTTCTAGAAGTCTCTATTCGTGTACTCTCTGTATTAAAGTTTTTTGGGAGCAATTCTCTCTGGGAGAACTGCCCATTACCACCAGAGTCTCAAAAACGGACATAGTAACCCATTAGCCGTTCCGTTTTACACAGTAGGATGGGATTATCGACGCATCTTCCATCAGACAGACATCTATGCTTTGACTGTCTTCTCTTCATTTAGGAGATATTCCTGTTCGTGAATCTTGCTTTCTTACTTTATGTTTGCAGCAGACAGTAGTACTGGAATCAGCCTTCGGGTGGCTACAGTGAGTGTTATTAAAAATCTTACCATTAATTCTGGTATGGTGTGCGATTATTTCGCTATAATGTCTCGTTTGTTCACTTGTTAACTTTGGGACTATAGACGAATGCTTTTCTTTTCATTGTTGCTTGACTCAATCTTTTGCGACTCATTCGTATTAATATTGAGTGTGTATTGCTATTTGCTGGCTTATTATTGTTATTTTTGTTACTATTGTCTTTTGTTTCTTTATTTCTTGAAATTTTGCTATTTCCGTGCTATTCTTATAAACAAATTATCTTATGATGCCTATAAATATTTTCTGAGTTGTGAACTATCTTTTCATTTTCTTGTAGTTTCTCTCTTAATGAAAATACGATAATTTTCTGGAGATAGTTTGAAGGTACTTATCAATGGCGAAAAAGTTTCAGCATCTTTACACTCTCTCGACTTCTGCAGCCAGTCTACTTTTTGTTGAATCAAGTATTTTTCCATATACGTGCTTGGGTGTCATAAATCCTGTGGGGTTATAGTTTGAACTTAGTTTTGTAGCATTCTCCGTTAAAGTCTATCAATCAAGCCTTCTTGCTCGGCCGTATCAACCACTAAGCAATGAATCTCCAAGTATTCATAACTAGGACGTTGCCTGGCTTAAGTTACATTGATCCTAAATAATGAGCATATCTGTCGGTTGGGATCTCATTCGCTACTGTTTGCTTTTCGAACAATATAAGATACTCCTCAATATTGTTTACTTTTTCATCGAAAGGTGGCAACTTTAATTTTGGCAGTTTGTTGTAAGCATTTTCAGATCTTGTAGGTGGAGGCTGTGTGGTTGTAGCAGACGCTTCGTGAAGTCGCTGCTTTTCTTCATCATCAAGACGTTTACGCAGCATGCGTTCTTCGTGCTCTCTTTCATTCTTCTCTGCAGCAATTCTGCGTTCTTCTGCCTCTTTCAGAGCTTCCGGTTCACTTGCTCTCTCCTCTCTACAAAAATTAGCAGCCTCTGACCCAGTGATTCCCAGACCCTTACACAGTTCAATCAGAGTATCGATACTTGCCATTGTATAAATTTCTTTTCAAAATATATGGCACAATAGTCACGAGAAATATTTTCAAACAGTACTTAAACCAAGCCACCTCGCTTAAATAGCTCACCCTTGAAATTCAAAAATAAAATATACGCTTTACCAAATTTGCAGATATTATATATATATTATAATTTATATATATTTATATATATATTATATATATTAGATAATATATATATATTATTATAATATAATATATATATATATATATTATTATATATTATTTATAATATATATATATATATATAATATATATATATATATATATATATATATAATATATATATTTATATTATATATATATATATATTTAGTATCTTATATATATATATATATTTTTATATATATATATATAATTATATATATATAATATATATTATATATATATATATATATTTATATATATATATATATTATTAATAATTATATATATATTATATATATTATATATAATATATATATATATATTATATATATATCACAAAAATACACGAAAAGTGGCAAGACAAAAGACTGAATAGTCTTTAAAAGGTAAGCGTCTTCAAGTAGTAATGCGACAATATATATATATATAATAATATATATATATATATATTATATATATTATTATATTATATATATCTAATTATATATATATATTATATATATAAATAATATATATATTATTATATATATAATATATATATATATATATATATATATATATTATATATATATATATATATATATAATATTATATATATATATTTATATATATATATATATATATATATATATATATATATATATATATATTTATATATATATATATATATATATATTATATATATATATATATATATATAATACACGAAAAGTGGGCAAGACAAAAAGACTGAAATAGCTCTTTAAAAGGTAAGCGTTTCAAGTAATAACTGACGTACAAAAAATCAAAACTTCACTCAATGAGTCGTGCTTACTTTTACGCTTCGTTTAATTATTTTAAACGAGAAATACATAATTTATGGAATCGGAGTAACAAACAGCTCTATATAAACGTGTTATGAAAATATTTTTTTCCACATATAAATATCAAATAAGATATTACTCTACTCTATGAGAACATATTCGATCTTTCAAACAATGAAACCTTCAGAACTCAAATACCGGAAAGGCCCCCAAAAATTCTCTAGTTAGATGTAACGTCAATAAATAACTAACCTGTTTGCAGAATCAAAACACTTTGGCGAACATCTAACAAATACCTGAGACCTGGATTTGGATATTAATTGACCAAAAAAAAGAAAACATCACAAATACAAATATCAGATAATAGAGATATTTTTTGCCACTACGCACCAGTTTCTATATTGACCTGAAAAACAGTGTGGGTCTGAAAGACCTTTACGTGACTACTATGCATGAAATAATGATCACTACAACTAACAGTCAATACAGGACATAATACGGTGCAAAGGGTTCAATATATTAATAACATAGGGTATATAAAACCATTTAATAAAAAAAAATAGGAAAATTTATCACTTTGTTATACCAGTTTTTTTTAGAAAAAAAATATGCCAGATCCTATAGGTCCAGTCATGATATTATATAACCAAAGGGTATAGTAAATGACCACACAAAAATATTAAACAATCAATTAAACCAATAAAGTAATCAAAATATTAATAATAGCTCCAATATTATAGGTCCAATTATATAATGAAGTATTATGTAAAAGCAGGGTATAAAAAAGGAGAAGACAATAATAAAATACTTATAGTAATTTTATCAATAAATAATGCTAAAATTAAATGCCTGGTATTATGGATCCGATTATATAATGAAATGAAAACATTATATGAAGGGAAAGTATAATAGTAGACGCATAAAACAAAATATATTAATAAATAAATTAATATTATTGTTAAGAAATAATTCAAAATATTATTCAGCGGTGAAAAAAAAAATTCTGATCCTAATGTTCTCGGTTTAATAATATAAAATATTATTAAACTAAAAACCATTAGCAAAAGAAACAAACAAATAAACAATTACTAATAACTTTAAACTTTAAACTTTACTTTAAAAAAAAAACTGTTGTCTAGGGAAAAAAATCTTAAAATTTGCAATCAGACGTTAAAAGAACTTAACAACACAGATATATAATATTTACTTACTGTTAACATCAACGGGTAAAACAATACAAGTAAAGCCTCAGCGTATTCCACTCCTTGATTTTTACACAAGAAAAACATTACCGAAGATATAAAACACTTATTTAAAAAATATTACCACAGGTGGAAAAACATACACAAAACACTCTGCAAGCTATCTCAATACTATAAAGAAATTTCATTTAACGGTAATCCTATCGTCGTAACCTTTTCATAAATTACGTCACCAAAATATCGTCTGCCAGCTTTTTATCAAATACACAGATCTCCTTCTATGAATAATGGATAAAAATCAAGCAAGAAATGGAAAACATCACTTCAAATATGAAGGCAAAATATCTTAGTTACATTTTGAACCAATCATACATAATAATAATTTAGGAACGATGCGCAAAGTTTTAATTAATCAAGAAATTGTCAAGGGTTAAA
>JABUQX010129233.1:0-13337 GCA_015478945.1 Trachelipus rathkii | reverse complement strand
ATCTCCTTCATGATATCTATTATCTCCTCCTCTTTATCTCCATAGGTACCCACATTTATCGGGGCACACCTATAATTCTTGAAAGTGTTTTCCTGATTCCTAGTCCGTAAATCTCGCAGAAGTCGTCGTTTAAAGTTCTGTCTTGCTTTCGAGGCTCGCGCTTGAGTTCTGCAAGCAGTTTATTTCGGGAAGCGGCTTGCTAGGCCTGTCCTGGTTGCAGTAAAAGGACTGGGACGCGTGAGTTGACTTTGCAATTCATGGAGAGAGAGAGTTTATATATATATATATATATATATATATATATATATATATATATAGTTAATATATATATATATATATATATATATATATATATATATATATATATATATATATATATATATAAAAAGAAGATGACCAGTTTTCCATATTAAAATCAATGGAAAGAAAATTATATCTTTTTATTAAATACTTCATTTATTATTATTTTATATTTTCAGTATTTTTGATCAATGACTAGAGTGATTCATAAATATGAACAAAACCACCGTCATACATACATATATATATATATATATATATATATTTATAGTAGTATCTATATATATATATATATATATATATATATATATATATATATATATATATATATATATATATATATATATATACTACATATACATATGTAATACAGTCCATATTGACTCGCAGTAATTGTACGTTATGGTATAGTCCTCACACAATTTGTGTGACACAAGTGTGAATTCCAAATAGAAGCCTGTAGTCCTATGGAATATGAAAATATTTTTGCTCCGTTTGTTATTTTATATCTTTTTTAAGCTTAAGAAAGGCTTTGAGAAGCTGTTTAAAGCGAACTGACCAATAGGAATCCTCTCAGCCACTTGTTGCCCTATAATGCGGCCTGGCTAAGAGGAGAGGGTAGTAAGTCGGCGCCACGTTCGAAGAAAATGGGCTAGTATAATTATTTGGTTTCCCTCTCATAAAACGAGCCGGCTTAATAAAATTTTAGTCTTGTTGACTATCATTTAATGATTTACATAAAGCTATCTAAAGCTTATTTTAATGTTATTTTAATGACTTAATCATTTATTACAAAATTCGCCAAATGTTTTGTGTGTTACATATATATATATATATATATATATATATATAATATATATATATATATATATATATATATATATATATATATATATATATATATATATATATATATATATATATATATATATATATATATATATATATATATATATATATATATATATATATATATATATATATATAGTTTCTGATGAGATGCACCTTCAAGTGATTGAAACGAGTGCGTTGCTGCGAGACATCTCGTCATTGAAGATGGAAGAAGATAAGTTGCAACGTTCCAAAGCACCTTGTCACCCCTCACCTCCTGAGGTAGGTTTGATCGTTGAGATCGTCACCCGGCATTCGCTTAAAACCACGATTGCACAGCCTTAGCAGAAGAAGGAGCAGGAGGCTGGCGTCTCGGAGCTTTAGAGCCGCAATGTTTTATGTGGAGCCGAAGTCGGAGCCGGTGCCGGTGCCGGAGCAGGAGCCGGGTATTGTAAAGTGATGGAGTTAGATCTGGTTTTACCAGCTCTGCAGCCTAACAAATTAAAACTCCATTAATATTGGTTCTGGCTATGTAATTTTTATTTATTTTTAATTTTATTATTTTTCATTTTTTTTGGTTACGAATTTTTATGACAAAAAATTAGTTTTCCTTTTGAAACGATAATTAATTAATTAATTAATTTTTTACCTAAAATTATTACAAAAAGTGTGTAATATAATAAATATTTTATTAAGAGTATTAGTTTTTACTTTACTATTTATTTTTTATTATTTAATTCTAATTTTTCAATGGTCAAAATAAATGATTGTTTAACATATATAAAGTTTTATATTTGACATTAAAAATTTCGTAGAAAAAATAAAATTACTTTTATTTAACAAAAAAACAAAAAAACAAAAAAAAAAAATCTTTTAAATGTTTAGAAAAGGTAAAGTTGTAAATATCAAAAAAGAAATCAACAAGTCTATAAAGCCCAGTGGAATCATTTGGACCGGAAGGAGAAGTGTTTTTCCCTTCCATCTTTCCCATTTTCTAATGTATATGTATATTTCTGCAAGGCATTTTTAATTTCTATTCTGTTGACAAAATCTGATTCTCATAAACATATAATTTTGACATTTTTTGCAGTCAGTTTCTCGATTTTGATTTAATAATATTCATCAAACTAAATCCGCTCTTCCAAAAACAATTTATGTTTTAAAATTTCAAATATTAAGTAGTAGTCAGATCAAGGCATATTTCCTTCCTAATCTGTTGGCAAAATCTGATTCTCATAAATATATAATTTTGACATTTATTTGCAGTCGGTCTTTCAATTTTGATTTAATAATATTCATCAAACTAAATCCGTTCTTTCTAAAAACAATTGATGCTTTAAAATTTCATATATTAAGTAGTCGTCTGATCTTATTAAATTTTTTAGATTTTCTCAATTTATTGAAACACAGACAATATAATCTTTACATAAACCTACAATCGTATGATGAAACTGCAATATGACGATCATTTTGCTTGTTCGACCATGCATTTTTATTATTAAACTTTTTTTTTTAATTTATAAAGCTTCCAAAATTCATAAGAGGCATAAAATTTTACTGAGCGGCATAAAATATCATTGCGGGCGGACGCTCAGTAGTGAACTTTCGACTGAGTGCAACGTTTCTAAAGCAATAACTCAATGAAATGCTCTTTACTAGTTATAGATTCGCAGAGGCAATAATACTATTCATCCGATTATTAATTATTATTATTATTATTATTATTATTATTATTATTATTATTATTATTATTATTATTATTATTATTATTTATATATTATTATTATTATTATTATTATTATTATTATTATTATTGCATATCTTGTTCCTTCATCTTGACAGCAAATTTCATTCTTGAGTTGAATTGACCCAATAAAACTTGACACGAGATATGAGCTTCAAATATTGAAACAAAACAAAAAATTTATACAGAAGTATCTTAATTTATTTATTTTATTTCTTGACATATGTCTCCAAAACTATATATATATATATATAATCTATATAATAATAATATATATATATAATATGGATATATATATATATATATATATATATATATTATATTATTAATATATATATTATATATATATATATATTATCATATATATAATTTATATATATATTATATATATAATATAATAAGTATATATATACAATTATTATTATATCTATATAGTGACGCCTATTTTACATAGGACTGACAATTCGACTTTCTCTCCGTAGTTTGCCAGATCTTTATAAATTTACGCTTTCTGTATTTGTCCTTCTATCCAAAAGAAAATTCTTATTTATATGGCTTATAACTATAAAATTAGTATTATATAATATATATATATATAACTTATATATTATATAGATATATAACTTATATATATATATTAATATTATAATATAATTATATTATATATAATTTATTAACTTTACCATAAAATGTAAACTTGTCTTCGCACTAAAAGATGTCGGATAGTGTCAAAATTTTGTAAGATCTCGCGAGCTAACAGACAAGAAAATTGAATTGTCCTCCAAAGTATATTATATCTATATTATAATATATATTGTATAATATATATATATATATATATATATCATATAATAATAATACTAATAAGTATGTATATATAGTATCATCATAATCTGTGTCTACCCTAACCAACTTTATCCTAAAACCTATACTTAAATAACCCCCCAGACTATGACCTAACACTAGATGGATGTTGTTAGCCCCACAGTAGACTAATAACCATAATGTTATTTTTTAGGCCAGACGTCACGCCCCTAACTAAATGAATTAACGAAACATTTTAACAGCAAAGCCATGTGAAGATAAAAAATAAATCAAAATATACAAAATTTATATAAAATATAATTAGTTAATAATATATATATATTATATATATAAATATATATATATATATATATATATTAAATATTTTATATTCAAATATATAATTATATATAGTATAAATATATAAACTTTATTAACAGGCAGTAGCGAGAGATTACTAAAAAAATACCCTTTTATGACACATTTTTACAATCCGCTATTCCGACAATTTACTTTTAGTACACTGGAAATAAAGAATAACAATGTCCTAATTGCGATGTGATGTATTAACGTATCACAAACACAAGTTTCAGCAGTTGCGCTTCACTTATTGTGGCATTATAAATATGTGCAACTTTTATCAGAAATTATACAAATCTAGACGTCTCACACACATCCAGTTTCAATAAAGTCAATAAGAACTGGCCTTAAGGGGTCATAGTGGTCACTCATACCAAACAACAATTCTAATTTAAATAATTATACATTCTGCAACTGAGCTAATCAACAAATCTGTTCAGTCTATCTAATTATCTAAGCCTATATAATATATATATAATAATTTATATTAAATATAATATATAATACATATAATGTAATATTGGGTGGGTGGGTATGTGTGTGTGTTGTGTGGTGTGTGTGTGTGTGTGTATGTGTATGTGTTAGAGTCAAAGTGGCCACCCTTCGGATCTAAATCGATTTTATCTCTCTTAAGGAGTATGTTTTATTTTAAGAGATGAAAGTTCGAAATTCGATAGGAATACCTGAGATACACGGACGCGATTAAAAGGAATTTTTTTCGTGAATATTTAATCACATCTTCTGCTCATGATTTTCCTAATCTCATTAGGGCACACGACCACTAAAAACCATAGCTGCTCAAATACAAATGAAACATTTTGTCTCTTTACAGTAACCTAACCTCTCTCTCGTCTCTCTCTCTCTCTCTATCTCTCTACTCTCTCTCTCTCTCCATCTCTCTCCTCTCTCTTCATCTCTCTCTCTCTCTCTCTCTTCTCTCCTCTCTCTCTCACCACAACTTCTATCAAAGAACGGTCAGTCACGCCTGGGATTCAGAACCATTCCACGGGCTTAGAATTACAAAATGACGACATAACCGAAACAGCTTCCTATCAAAGTCTAGACTTTAATCTGCAGCACTCAAGCCATTGTATGAAATACAATAAACCATTTCCGGACCAAGAACCCAACTTGTTCAGTAAATGAACCCCTCTTCCTACTTGATGGAATAGAGTGATGCTATTAAATTAATATTATATATAATAATTATAATATTATATACTAATATATATATTTATATATATATATATATATATTAGTATATAGTGTTATATTATATATAATATATATAATATATAATATTTTATATCATTATATATTATATATTAATATATAAGATATATATCATATATATATATAGTATATATTATATATAATTATATATATATAAATTATATATATAGATATATAATATATATAAATTAATTGTATATATTATATTGATATATATATTATATATATAATATATATTATATATAATATATATATTCTATATTATATATATAGATATATATAATATATATATACTATATAGACTAATATACTATGATATTATATATATATACTTATTATATATATAAATAAGTATTATTACATTATATATATTTTAATATATATATATTATTAGTATATTATATAATATATATATATATAGATATATATAATAATATTATCTATATCTATAAATACCTATATATTATATATACTATTATAGTCGAAATTTTTTATACTTACTCCATTTGCCACTTTCGCTGCCAGTATTTATAAAAGGCTACAAATGATGTATTCGCGACTGGTTTGGTCCCAAATGTAGTTGAGGAGAGTCGCTAATATGCACCTGACCCATCATTTATTTATATATTTATAGCTAAAAATAAAACAGTATAAATAATCTTAACTAATCTTTATCACTATAAAAATTAAGAATGTTTATAATATAAAAACTTACATTTTATTATGCAAAAATTGAAGCCAAAAAATTTTCTATCCATAACGATATTAACTTTCAGCAGTAAGCAGAGCTATTTTATAATTGGCTACGCCCTGAAAACTCAACAATATAATTATTTTAATATATAAATAATAAAATCCCAAGTTCGGGTACCCCTGTTACCTTAAACCCCATTAATTGCCTTATGCATTTTGACCATATTCATTTTTTGTAAAAAGATTTCACCGATTCTTCTTATCATGTCAAAAACCTATTTATCATACAATTTTTCATCAAATACATACCATTCATATATCGAATATATATAATATATATAATCATATATATAGCTATTATATATATATATAGATATTATATATATATATATAATATATATATATAGTATATATATATAATATTATATAACCACTATCATACTACTATAACCTATATATAGCATATATTATATAGTATATATTAATATATTATATATATATATATTATATGTATCATTTATTATAATTTAACCTCCTCCTTCCCAAATTGGAAAAATCGAAGCCGAGTCAGTCAAGGTTTTACAAGAATTTCTTTGACAACGTTTTGAAATCCAAACGTCCCCTTAATCTGATACAAAGATATAAGAACGAATATTTTGATAAGTTTGACAATTGTTAAATTATATAATTCGTAATTATAAACATAATAAGCTCGCCTAAAAAAAGCTCTTCAATTCTGAAGATTTTCATTTTTATTGGAAATTTTCCTTCCCCCTCTTCGTTGACCCGTTCTCCAAATTGAATGCCAGGATCTTTGTATAATATATTCAAATTATCTTCAAACTGGCCATGATCGCTTTTTTTCTTTTACTTATATATATATCATTGACCTCCTTCAATCGAAAAGTCAAGTTTTGACCCCCAACTGAAGATAATTTTTTCATATATGACAGGGAGAGAAATTTTTGTATCACGGGTGATAAATTATTCTGCTAGAAATAGTAATTAAACTCTATTTATACCATTAACATTTATAATTCTATAATTTATTATAATACAAAATTACAAATTATTTAAAGTATAATTTCCATGGAGTAATAAAAAACTATCCACGAACAACATTGTATTGGCCGAACGTTTCTTATTGTAAACTTCTAATGATATTTACAATTAAATCTAAATTACTGGGTTTCAATAAGTTTATTTATTTCTTAATATTAGTTTTAATTTGCTATCTTTTGATAGTAAATGCTTTATTAAACATCATGAATCTCGATTTTGATGTTTATTTAACTACATTAACCTTATCGGTCAACCCCCTCGGCGTTCTTTCTCCAGGACTATAAATAGTGACCGAGGGCACTGAGTGCTCACTTATTCTTAATCCCACCTGCACGTCGCAGATAGACTTGTCCCAATTTTGCATCCGAGTCCAATCAAATAAAATTCTACAAATCGGTGTATAATGCAGTAAAGCAGACAAACTAATCCCTACTAGTCCCTACTTGCTCTTCAAGTGAGCTTCCCCTATCATTTTTAGAGGTTGCGCGCACATTTTATGAGGCGTACTTACCGAGACATTAAAATCAGGGCTAATGAATTCTTTTTTTTTATAGCGGAACCCATTTGAAACTTCCCTTTCCGTTAGTATGTTGATCCTAGGAAATTTTTGTATATAGCTATATCATCATAAAGCCTTGTGCTGGACAAAACTGAATATGGACCCACTAATGGCTTATTCAGCCCCCCTCTGCTCCTTGCAGGATATGTATAGAAAAAATGCAATAGTTATTTTGATTCATTCTATATTTAATGTTTGAAAGTTTTTAATATTGTGGATATCTAATCAGTCTCTTCCTTGTTGAATTATTTCAGTTAGAATGATAATACTTCGTAAAAAAAAAGTGGACCACAGATTTTCTATACGAATCTATGATGTTATGACCTTTGTACCCATGAGGAAAACTAAATTCGAATGACCCACGTTTTTTAGTCATTAGTTGTTCATCACTGAATATCTAAAAATTCCGCTCAACAACCTTTCAACCTAAACCTTTTTAATTTACTTCGTGCTTAACTCTAGATGTCCATTTTTATTTATATGGTTGGAAGAATCATTACAGTGTTTTTCGATCTTTCATTCATCTCTCTTTTTTCGGATGAAGCCTTTTAAAGATATTAAAATATCTTTACACAGAGGGGAAGATGAACGGGATGCATATACTTAATTTTTGTTATATTTTTGTTCTTCACAATACAAACTTTAAATCCAATACCTCAAAGTAAGGCAAAAAAACGCTAATAAGAGAAATTGGGAAAATTTGAAAAGATAGATTGGTTGACAGAAATTATAAACTACTAAAAAGGAAGAAACTTTAGAACCATTAATATTATCAAAAATGTTGAGTTTTGGAAAAGTCTATACATTAATACATAAGAACAATAATAAAGTTCGATAATAAAAATGATAAAGCCTTAACAGGGCAATCTTAAAATTATAGAATGGATATAACACAATCTTCAATTTATAATAAAAGCACCTAGGCATAGAGAAGAAAGATAATTTCGCATAATTGTATAGAATGTCAGAATAATTTTCATATACTCAACCTCATATAAGGGAGTAGTTCAAGCTAGAAAATTAAGCTTGTCACTAAAAAAAAATGAGACATCCATCTGTTATACATGTTACCAAACACTTTGTATTAGCCAATAAATTTTTGAAAAAAGTAGATTTTGTTTGTGACCTAAACAACATGAATTAAAAATTATTTGATAAAAATCAAAAAAAATTTTTTTGTAAAATTTCCAGAACTCGGTAAGGTTGGCAAATTATTCATAGTATTCGCGCTTTAGAAGTAGTTCTTTGTCATGTGAAAAGCTTCACATTTATTTATACAAACATTCCCTCCACGTATTAACAATATCACCTCAAGAGACATACATAAACTTATTTAACATTACTGAAGATGTGAATGGTACTATTCTATTTAAAATAGTATATACAAATGAATTGAAAATATAGCATTATTAAAAGAATAGTAAAGAAAATCCTCGAACTCTTAGAAATCACTAGCTTTATAACACACTCACGTGTAATTTGGTCACAAAGTCCACAAGCCATTTGTCTCAAGAAATTTGATTCTAAGTCAAGATGGATAGTAACAAATCGAGATGTTGCAACACCAAACAGGAATATCCGATTGTATAATTATCTCAAATATTTCAAATTAAATAGTTTAGTAAAGCGAAATATAATTATGTAATAATTCATATACAAATGCAAATGTTATTACACAATATATCAATTAGGGTCTAAATACTGTCGACTTAAGGTATGATGAGGTAAAATATAATATATCAAGAAGTAAAATAAAATTAATATTATTTGACCAACATTATAAATGTTATATATATAGGTGATAAAGTAGTTTTATAAAAATACCGAAATATATACATGTAATTCAAAATAATAGTAGACATACAAAATAGGACTAGTAACCCTAGCTTATAGAAAGATAGATACTAAAAAATAAGTATAATATAGTGTGGCCTAAAATAAATGATACCATTTATATAAGCCCAAGTTCAAGACTACTGAATAAATTCTTAGTGTTCAACCAAGGTATACATACACATAAAAAAATAATAAGCCCTTAAGTATCTTGTGATTGAAAAAGCGATCTTAAATCAGCGATTGTCGCACACACCAATATTCAGATATTACTAGCACGATAGCGTAATTGATGTTACGGTGAAGAATCTCCAATCTAAGATTTCGCGCTATGTAAATTGTACTCAGTAGTAATTAAGTAGCATAGTTTACCCTGGTGGTGGAGGCAAGGTTAGTTCCCTAGACAGAGCTTACCTCGTGATTAGTATGAGATGAATGAATGCTCAATATTCCTCTAATTTTGACAAACTTTGCTAGCACGTTTACTAAAGAAATGGGCTACTCGACTTCTTACATTTTCATAGAGAGCGCTCAATCAATATAGAGAGCAACCACTAGAGACCAATATGATCAATATGGGTAGCCAAATTACGTGTGAGTCTCGCAAATTCCATGTACTTATCAGCGAAACACTTAACTAGATTGCGTTGCAACACACAGTTAACGAATTAGCCTAAAAAATGAATAACCTAGTGTGCAATAAGTCGTAGCCAATAATATTAACGTGAGCGCACAATAATAGTAAAATTATCTCCAACGGTGTATAGGTGCAATAAGGATTAGCCAAATATCTACGTTTGGGTATATAAATATTGTAGTACCTAGTCATACTCTCTGCCGATTCGAATAAGAGATTAGGGGGGCAGACTGTAATTCATGTATTATTGATTGATTATTATTATTGAATTATACGATACATAATCAGCGTTTTTGAGCTTATACGCAAACTGAGGTATATGTGTAATGTAATCTGATTTAAGCCCGTCAATTTAAATATTAATTGACGTGTTTCTGTTCAGCACGATAAGAATTATTAGAAAAGCTGTTTTGCCAAAATAAGTAGGTGTATACTCAAATTATATTGTGAGTAACTTTCTTTCACAAGAAAAATAATTTTGGGTATTATTTACTCTCTAATAGAATTAGAAGTTTTTCTTCAGAAATATGTTTATCTTCAAAGAATTTGTTATCGGTGAGTCTTAAGACTGGATTTCGACATATGGAAGGCACCATAAGGGATTAATTTGGCTCCGATATAACAAGAGATATGCCAAGGATTTTTCCCCGATAAGGACACCCTATAGAGAAAGGTCGAAGCGCGGTGTAATAAAATTACTGGAAGTCCACTCCCAATCGAGAATCATAGGTAGTATGCAGTAAAAGGAGACAAAAATAAGGTCCAGGCCATTTGCTTGCAAAAGGAGCGTCCAGTTGAGAATATTTTTGAAAATAAGTGTCGGATTCTTTCTCAGAGAGATGTGTGATTCCGTGTCCAAATCTATGGCCTCTCGTCACTAATACATATATCGAACCAATCTTACTGTGATTTAAATATTTTTCAATAAAATATATTAAATCTAGGTCACTGCAATTTTCATAATTATAACTAAATTATACAACAAAACTTTCAAAATACAGTAAAAAAATCATCATAAATAAAAACTCAAGTTCTTTTCTTATAGTGGCATTCGGGTCTTATATATTAAGCAGTAGAATATAGATAAGTACACAATAATTTATATTTCTTTCCATTATACTCTAATCATGGTAAATATAATATATTTATATATAGTAATAATTTCCCTTGGGTCCTACCACGAGGATCCCTCATACCGTATATATTATCTATATATGGATATATCCTATAGATATTATAATATATATATAGATACAAATTTAGTATTATATATATATAATAACTTATAATATACTAATATATACATATATTTATATATATATATATATATAGTATATTATAAGTATATATATACTATATATATGTTTACTAATATTTATATTATATTTATATAATTATATAATGTACTAGTATTTTGCGTCCCTTACTATATAATCATGTGCTAGCTCTATCTGATTACTAATACCCGTAGGAGATAACCAGTAATAGTTACTCAGACGCGTTCTGAGTATTCTTTCCTAAGTTAGGAATTAAAATGTGGACATAAAAATTGTTATCTAGGGTACACACACCTAAGTACCCTGATGATTAGTCATTTCACTCAACTATAATATATATAGTTATATTATTATCTATAATATCCGTATATTAACAATAGAGTAGTTCTATTAAAATATTAATACTATATATATATTAATATATATTATGTAATATTGAATTAATATATATAATATTATATAATATATATATAGTAATATATTAAATAATATATTTGATTAATAATTATTATATATATTATAATATATATATTATATTAACATATATAGTTCATTATATGATTTACTATTAACTGTATAGTATCTTATATTATATTATATTAATATATTAGTAATCTTAAATATATTATAATAATATATGATATATAATATTATATATTTACTATAGTATATATAATATTATTAATATTTATAGTTTAAATATACTATCTTAATAGTATAGTTATTCATACTATTATACTTATATATATTTTAATAACGTATTATTATATATATTATATATAAGTATATTATACTGATAGTATATATAATACTCTATATAAGCTTATATATATAAATCTATACTATATATATATAAATCATAGTATAGTATATATACATATATAAATATTATATATATATATATAATGATTTATTACTAATATATATATATATATCATATATAATATCTATACTATACTATATATAATATATTCAAACTACCCATTGTGAGTTGTATACTTATATATACTTATTATTATCGTTAACTACTATATATTAACTGTTATAACTATTAGGCTCTTTAATATTGAATATCTAACTATTATACGTAGCCTATTTATATATATTGTTAATTATTTAATAGTTATATATTAAATTGAATATATTTTTATACTTTTATATAATATATAGTTTCTTAACATATATTTATTTTATAAAAAATAAGTTAGATTATAGTACTTATATAGTACTTTGTAAAATAATTAATACAAAATATGATAATAGATATATCATTAAGCTCAATTAAATTATATTTTATTATTAAACTATATAGTAAATATTATTATAGAATTACTTTAATATTAAATATATATATATTAAATAATACTTATGTAGTATATATATAGATGCACGTCTAGCGTAATTATTGATTTATAATGGATATAGCTGCCTTATTAATACCTTACGTCAGTGTGAAAAGCGACCAATCCAGCTATCCAAGCTATATCAACATACTAATACGTCTCTCATATCCCTATCTGTTATAATATTTCATGCAGAAATAAGACATTAGGATCTTATGTTATCTATATTAATTAATTGGAAGGGAATAATATTATTTTATAATTACTCAAAATAATAAATATCGTGTATTAATTCTTTCTTAAGCTGCATGATTTTGCTGCTTTCTTTACGAAAACACCCAGAATCTACACCATACTGAGAGTAGATAATAGTGGACTGTAGTATATAGCATGATCCGGTTATTACACCCACCACTCACCCTTATTATAATCAGATAACTTTCTTATATAATTATTTGTCTTCCTAAATAACTGTATAGTATATTGTGTACTTTTGTTTCCAATGTCACTAAGAGTATAGTAAGTGCTATTCTATGATTCGTGATTATCGCATAGTATTTATGAATCCGTTCTTTATTCGGTTATACCAAGCTTTAGATGATGCGCCTCTGTTAGAAACTAATCTTTACACTCTCAAGCTGATTCAATAACTATTGATTTA
>JABUQX010129231.1:7500-19305 GCA_015478945.1 Trachelipus rathkii | reverse complement strand
AACATATAGTCTGTTTAAAACAAAAAAGGAAACCAGAAAAGATGCACTATAAACATTGTTTAGAATTAAGGTAGCTTTTTTTTGACTGATCTACAACATCACATTTTATTTGTTCTAAAGCTGCTAGTAGTAAAGGGGACGACTTCGGCAGGTGAAAATTTTGTCACCCTACTACTGACGCAGGGTGACAGAATTGTCACCCACGAGATATCGATTTTTCGTCCGGTCCGCGTGTATATTTTTTCACGGTGAGTCCGGATTTGAATTTTTTTTTTTAAAAAAATTGTTTTAAATAAATTAATAATAAATAAGTAAATTAAATAAATAAATAAACATTAAGTAAATAAATAAAATAAAAGGGGAAACTGAGAATGAAGGGTAGGGTCATTTTGACAGATGAGGGGAAAGAATATTGATTGCCTTAGGGCAGGGGTGGCCAACCTTTTGCATACTATGCGCCAATTTTTTCACAGACGAGTTCAGATGCGCTATACAACTCATAATAAACATAATTAACATTTTTAAATGATTAAATATTTTAATTATTTTATGTAAAACAATATCTACTACAGCACATTAACATTACTTGGCATTAATGGGACTTTTGAGCCTGTTTTGATTTCGCTAGTCTTTCAATGTTTGGTGTTAAATTTGTTACTGAGAGCAGCAGAGAATTCTTCAAATTTGAATCACTTATTCGCTACCTTGTATTGCTTTTAATCAATTTCATGGATGAAAATGCTTGTTCACATCTGTATGTCATTTCAAAACGACATATATAACTTTTTGCAAATATTCTTAGCTCCTGGAAATGTTCACAGGGTAATGAACTCCAGAAATTAATTATGTCAGAATCGTTTTGATCTGGAAAAAGCTCATCAAATTTCATTTTTAATAATGAATTTGTTTTCAATCAATCAGTTCCATTTGTATGTTACTATTCATCTGCATTACGTTTTTTCACTAAGTGAAAATGGGTTTACAAATGCGAGCATGCAGTTTTCTTCTTTAGCAAAATCATGAAAACGACTTTCAAATGACCCTTGCAATAATTCGATTTTTTCAATATATTTGGTCAAATTGCTATTATCCAGAGCACATTCGCTCTGCTCTTTCAGGTATGGAAAGTGACCCAAATTCTTATTTTCTAACTGAGAAATGAACAGTTTTAATTTTATTTTAAATGAACTGATGCTATTGACTAAACTAGGAAATAATTTATTCTTGCCTTGTAGTTTTAAATTTAGATCATTGAGATGGCTAGTAATATCAACTAAAAATGCCACATCAAATAGCCAGTTTCTGCCAAATAATAGGGTTCTTTCATCAGGTAGCTCATTTTCCTGTTCTAAAAATTAGAAACAGCATTTTCAATTTCCAAAACCTATTCAGAATCTGTCCTTTAGAAAGCCAGCGCACCTCGCAATGAAGGACAAGTTCACCATATTCTAAATCATAGTATTCAAATTCATAGTATTTTCTGAATTCTATTTTCTAATGCTCTTGAAATAGCATAACCGGTAGCATAACATGCTGCATATTTAAAGTTTTTCCACACAGTGCCTCTTGGTGTATTATGCAGTGATATTTTAGTACAGGATGATTTAAAAATTGCCATTGACTTTACCTATCATTGACGGCGCTCCGTCAGTACACACACTGATGAGTTTGTTATAATCTAATTTTAGATTTTCTAGGTATGATTTTACTTTTTCAAATATGTCTGATCCTCTTGTTTTACCATGCAATGACTCCAGACTGACAAGTTCTTTAAAAACATTAAAATTATCATCGATTCCTCTTATAAAAATGCTTAACTGGGCAACATCACATATGTCCGTTGATTCATCAAAAGCTAGAGAAAAGAAAGTACAAGAATGGACAAGTTCTTCCAGTTGCTGAAATAAATCCTGAGAGAGTTCCTCGATACGTCTCGTAACTGTCTGCCTTGATATAGCACTTTCGTCTGCTTTCCTTTCAATCCCTTTATTACCAAGATGGCGGGCAAATATTTGGAGACAAGGCTAAACAATTTATTCCCCGCCAGAAAAAGATTTTTTTTTTTCGCCAATGCTAAAGCAATTTCATATGACGGCTTCTGTCATTGCCAAGTCTTCACAACATACTTTAGCATATATATTTTGTCCTTCCGATTTCTTCCTTTTTCTTAGTCACATATTCTTTTCGTGACTTAGACGCAAGAACAAGTCTCATTTTTTCTTCTATTTTAGTCTGATGCTGTGTTTTATAGTGTTTATTAAGATCATATCTTCTATTATGTGAAAGAGTACTTTCACAAACAATGCTTTCTGGTTTTCCATTTTGGACTTGCTATAAATAACAATAACATTGTGATATTTGTTACATACTTCTTTATATCTTGTCAGATTTAACAAATTTCTGGAAATAAAATAAATTTTTAGTTTTCATTAAATAAATTCGTAAGAAATAGGCTGACGTAGCTCAGTTAAAATATAAAATATCCCAAAAGTAGCTCGTAGTAATGCGCCACTTATAATCATCCAATGCGCCACGTTTGGCGCATGCGCCACGGGTTGGCCACCCCTGCCTTAGGGTATTTCTTTTGTTCTTAACACTTGTTTCAATCTTAACTTTTGTTATTATTATTATTATTATTATTATTATTATTATTATTATTATTATTATTATTATTATTATTATTATTATTATTATTATTATTATTATTATTATTATTATTATATATATATATATATATATATATATATATATATATATATATATATATAGATATTATATATATATATATATATATATGATATATGTATATATATATATATATATATATATATATGACAGTTTTTTCACCCTACTATCACTGGATGACAGAACTCTCACTCACGAGATATTGGCTTTTTCGTTGACCAGAGTGTATATTTTTTCCCGCAATTTCCCGCGTTTTTCGAGATTTCAAGTGGTTTTAACACTTAAAACGTCAAATTAGGGGTTTTCCGAGTCGGCGTGGTGTTTTATGAGGTTTTAGAATCGGACAAACCAAGTCAATAGCCGACATGACTTGGAATTTTTTCAAGATCATTAGATTTTGACGCCTGAGGTGTCAAATTAAGGGTTCCTGAGGTCGGGTATGTCGATTTTGAGGTCGGTGAGTCGTTTGAATCAGAAAATTCAAGTCAAATGCCGACATGACTTGGATTTTCTTTGAAATCGTTAGATTTTTAAGCTGGATGCGTCAAATTAGGGGCTTCTGAGGTCAGGGAAATCGATTTTCAGGTCAGTGAGGCGTTAGAATCAGGGAATCCAAGTCAATTGCCGACATGACTTGCATTTTCTCTAAAATTGTTAGATTTTTACGTTTGATGCGTCAAGTCATGGGTTTCTAAGATAGGCGAGAACAATTTTGAGGCCAGGTTGATTGATATTTGAGTTTCTAGAAGGGACGGAACAAGTCTTATAGCCCACACTTTTCTTAACCCCTCAATTTAGGGAGTTCTAGTTGACGTACACCCCTCAAATTTGATAATTCAGCTGGTGATGACGTAATCGTGTCGTGGACAAGGTTACGAATCCATGCACCCCCAAGGAGGGGGTGCTGGCCCCACCAAATAGAAAAATGCTCGTAGATAGATGAAATTTGGTGGGCGCATAGAAGAGGATGAATGAATTAGAGTACGTAGCTTGCGTTAAGTACCGGATCAAATAAGCCGATGCGGTGCGGTGCAGTTCAGAGTTAGTAAACATTCGTTTAATAACACAATATTGGTATTAATGTTTATGTGTATAAGGACATATAACTTGATTGTGATGGATTTTAGTTCCTAATAAATGTCTAGGGACCCTCCCCTCCCCTCCCCCTCCCCCTACCCCGGAGGTGGATCCCCAACTAAAATAAAAAAGAAGAAATGCAAGGAATGTAAAACAGAACAAGCTGGAAGAAGGAAGAATGAGGAAGGACGAAGGAGAAGAAGTCTCATGTGTCGGAGCAAATGAGTCTGTCGGAGCAAATGAGTCATTAGCCTTGCACCAGTTACTGAAGACGGTTGTGGTGCTATTTAAAAGTAAACATTTCGTTTAATATATAATAGCCTTACTGTTCACATGCCTGATTCTGTTGTAACATGTACAGGTCGTCATTTGTATTGCATTGCACATAGATAACCCGTTTTCTAAATGTGAAGGACTGACATTTCTATTTTTCCAAATCTTTCAATTTAAATCTTCTTGTAAAAGTGCAACTAATATATTTTTCCTAAGTTGAAAAATGTGTATTTTGTTTGTTATTTATATTTTTTATGATAAGTTTCGCTTTACATTTTTTTTTTATTAATATCTATTTTTATTAAATTTTTATTATTTCAATTTTTTTTATTTTTTAAAATTATTTTGTTATCAAAAATTTATTTATTTGTTTTAATTTTATTTATTTGAAAAATAATTAAAGTTTGAAAAATAAATTTTCAAAAACTTTTATTTATTTTTGTTTAATTTGTTTAAATAATTTTTGTTTATAAATTTATTCTTTTATGTTTATTGATGTAAAAAAATTTGCGTTACCGCACCCAAAGCAAGTAAATCAGTTTAAATCAATAAAATCAATAAATTCAAACCAATTGACAACACCCGCCCCTCCATTGATCTATTGATCTATTGTCTATTGATCTGTATATTTGTAACAGTTTGTATAAATAAAACTAAATAAGTTCTTTTAAAAAATATTATTGTCAAAAATGTAAAAGTTTATTTGATCCTAAAGCAGTAAATCAGTAAATCAAACCATCCACATTACCCCTCCCACCCATTCATGATCTACTGATCTATTGATCTATTGATCTATTGATCTATTGATTCAAGTCATATTTTGGGTATCATTTTGTATAAACATGACAAAAATATGTTAGTTGAATAAAATTTTTATTTATTTTCAAATTTTTATTACATTACAATTTAGTTTATTTTTTTATGTTAAAAAAAAAATTTTTTTAACTTTTTTTAATTTATTCTATTTTAATTTTATTATTTAAAAAATCATTTTTTAAACTTTTTTTTAAATTTTATTTATTTTTAATTTTATTTATTTAAAAAATATAAATTGTTTAAAAAATTTTATTTATTTTAATTTTTTTTCATGTGAAACATTTTGTTTCTACGAAATTTATTAAATTTTATGGCTTATAAACGTAAAAAAATTATTGTTTTTTACTGACCCTAAGTCAGTAAATCAGTAAATCAAGGCAAACCACCCCCACCCCTCCTACCCATTTCCATGTCTATTGGACTATTTTGATTCAAAACATATTTTTTTAGTTATTGTTGTAATTAAACGTATACATACACATCATAACATAACCTATCTTTCATTTGAGACCAACGAATAAAAGCTAAACATGTCAAATATTGTCTACATCAATAAATCTAACTATATCTTATTCCTGACCAAAGATAAAGTATACAACAAAGTCTTAATGATACTTTAGACCACGGGAAAAAGCTCCGACATAACAAAAAATCCCCTTACTTAACAACAGTAAAGTTATCTACAAAAGTGACTATTCCACACTTTTCAAACATGATCCTAACATAATCAATGTTAATTTACATTGACATAGGCAATATTTAATGAAAATTTAGCAAAAATTATCGTAACCTAATTTAATCAACATATTGAACTATGAATAAATGCTAAATAACAAAGTTTTAACAGCAGTAAAGCTGACATAATATCACCTAAGCTAAGAACATAACATGCCTAACACACCTTACCTACGGATAAAAGGTTTTCAGTAACAAAATTCTTTGCTTATCAACGGTAAATTAACTAACATTGACCATAAAACTTAGCTTATCTCCCATTTTCTATCATATCTAAGCAAATCCAACATAACTTTACCTGAACTAAGAACATAGTGCATCATAACAAACCTTACGTATGAATAAACTACTAACACATACAAGCTCAGAGTGTAATATCGATGAAGTATCTAACATTACACACACACACACGTGCACACACATTATTTATAGAGACACTTTTCTTAATACATTATCCAGCCAAACCTCACACTAACTTACTGATCACATGACTGTTATTTCTATAACGCCAAGCATCTGTGTACCGTTTTCTAAACGTTGCTGGAAAACATTTATATTTTTAACATATTTAATATAAACATTTCGTTTTCTTTTATATTTTCTTTTAAGCTTTTATTATTCTTCTTTATATTTATATTTTGTTAAAAGTTTTATTTATTTATTTTGTTTGTTAAGTTTTATTTCTTAAGTTTTTATTATTTTATAAGTTTTATTTTATAAATTTTACTTATTTATTTTAAATTTTTATTTTAAAACTTTTTTATTTATAAAATTTTATATATTTTATTGAAAAAAAGTTTTTAAACAATAGGTTTTTACTAAAATTTTTATTCTTTTATGTTTATAACGTAAAAAAAATTTGCGTTTTACTGACCCTAAAGCAGTAAATCAGTAAATCAGTAAAGCAAACCACCCACCACCCCACTCGTCCAACCATGATCTATTGATCTATTGATCTATTGATCTAATGATTTAAGTCATATTTAGGTATATTTTTGTATAAACAAACATTAAAATACAAAGTTCTTTGGAATAAAACTCATTGTAAGAGTTGTAATAGTTTACAGATCCTAAAAAGGATAAAGCAATAAATCAATACATCAAACTAAACACCCACCCCTCCCAACCATCCATGATCTATTGATCCAAGTCATATTTTGGTAGCCATTTTGTATAAAAACATAAATACCATAAACCTAAACCTATTTCTTTCATACAAACCAAACGAATAAAAGCTTAGCCGTGTCAAAGTTTCGCATAATAAGCTCAACATATCATATTCCTGAACAAGATATAATGTACAACAAACAAAACAAACCATAACCTTACAAACGATTGAAACTGCAAACATTAACAAAGTTGAATACTTAACAACAGTAGTTGTTCACAAAATTAACCTATTCATACTTTCTCAAACATATATCAATGTAACTTTTACATTACCCATTTAGTAATACTTTAACAAAAATTCAACAAAATTATCGTAACCTAACCTAATTAACATATTGAAATATGAATAAATGCTAACAAAGTTTTAACATCAGTAAAGTTAACATAATATCACATAAACTAATGTACAACGACAAACTAAACACAACTTACGTACGAATTAAAAGCTTTAATTAGAAAAAGTTCTTAGCTTAAACACGATACAGATAACTAACTTTTAATGCTAAAACTTATGATGAAGCTCTTCATATTATTTAACATGAAAATAGTAATATAATTACCATAACCAAAACCACGTAACTATCAATTTGACAAATTTTAATAAATGTTAACATAAACAAAAGTTTTTCACACCAATAAGCTAATATGCAATCAAAACCTGAGCTAAGAACCATAACGTAAAACAAACAAATCTAAATACCCTTACGAATGATTTAAAAGGTAACATTAAAACAAAGTTGCCTGTTTATCAAAGGCAAAAATAGCTAAGCAATGCCATAACAGAACTTAAACCTAAATCCAACTTTCCAGGGGCATATTCAATCGGTTAATTTACATTGACAAGTACCTCTAACAAAACGCAAAACAAATAATTTCATAACCTAACCTAACTATCGCACTATTCAACGAAATTTGCCAAACATAACAAATGTGCTCACTTTCAATTAACGCTTATCATAGCATAACTTTGAACTAAGAATATAACATTACCTAAACATCCCTAATTTACGAAAAACTGCATATCATTAGAAAGTTCTTTGCTTATCAACGGTAAAGTAATAACACGCCATAAAACTTAGGCATGTAAGCTTCCATCTTTCTATCACATCTATGACTTAAGTAATGTTAATTTAATATAACATAGTAATATAACTGCTAACATTTCAAAGTTTCCCTACTTTAACAGTAAAGGTAGCTTAAACCCTACCTTAACAAAACAACTCTATACCCACTTTTTCAATTTAATTAGCTCATAAACAAATCAATGGTTAATTTAAATTAACATTTAATATTTTAGGAAAATTAATCGAAAATTTGCATAAAACTACGAAATCCATACTAAACCAAACGAATAAATGCTAAACCATAACAAATGTTTCCACATCAAATTATATAAATAATATATTATATATATAATATATATATATATATATATATATCAATATATATATATTAATATATCTTACTATATATATTATATATATATATATATATATGGCATAATTATAGAACGTGATCAGTAGAAATTTCGAGAAACAGTAAAAAATTCTGCGGGATCGACTCGCGCTTTTTCGCGTACCAGTTATGTTTTTGAAAATATATATATATAATATATTATATATATATATATATATATATATATATATAGATATATATATATATATATATACTTATTTATATATTATATGATAAAAGTCGTTTTATGATTTAAACTAACGAACCACCCTTAAGAGGTAGACGCATAGATATTCAAGTTTGTCGGGGTCTTCTCGGCCTCTAGGGACGACGGGGGGACCTTTCGTTTCCCCCTCTGTCTCTCCAATTCGGCTTCGAGCCCCTGCTGGTGTGAAATATATGTTTTTTAGGGGCCAGAGCCGATGGGGGGCCAGACGGGGGGACGAAGTCCCCCCGTCGTCCCCCTAGAAGCCGAGAGACCCCGACAACTGATATCTATGCGGTCTACTCTAGGGTGTTCGTTAGTTTCAAATCATAAAACGACTTATATATATATAATAATAATATATATATATATATATATATATAAATATAATATATATTTATATTATATATATATATATATATATATATATTTTATAAAAAAAGTTCCACCACCTTATGGAATTGCAACACGCAACTCAACGCCACATCCCAAAGTAATTATTAGCTCACGGGCACTAGGATTCGAACCCACGATCGAGGTTTTGGAGACCGTCTATCTACCGTCTCTCTCTCTCTCTCTTCTCTCTTCTCTCTCTCTTCTTCTCTCTCATATATAATATATATATATTATATATATATCATATATATATATATATATATATACTATATATATATTATATATAATATATTATATTAATATTATATATATATTAATATATATGTGAAAACTAAGGGAAAGGCACCCGCATGATAGCGTAAAAAGTACGTGTTGTTACACGGAATACCAAAACATATTTAAGAATCCTTCGGAAATTTAGTTAGGAAATTGTAATTTTAATTTAAAATATATTATCTTTACAAAAGTTTTTTGTAGTTGTATAACAACTTCAAAGTTTTAGACGTTGGCAAAAAACTCAGCCAATGGCCAAAACGATTTTCCCCAAAATTCTCTGAGACCACGACGTCCCCAAAGATTCCCCTACAATGCTAAACGGAACGCACAGACCACACACCACAAAACTACATTGTGGTTGTAAGATTACTAGAAGAATTTATGTGCAAATAAATATGAGTTAATAGGGTTTTTGCAGCATTTTATTTTAATGTTATGTGAAAAAAATGTGTCAAATGTAAAGTTAATTGTAAATTATTATTTTTGGAAAAAAAAAGACCAATATATGTTTATAGATGTAATAGAAAGAAATATTATATATATATTAATTATTATACTATATATTATAAATATATATAATATTATATATATATTATTATATAATAATATATTATACTATATATATATTATATATATAATACTATTATATATATAATATATATAATATATATAAATATATATATTAATATAAATATATATATATATTATACTTATATATATATATATTATATATATGATATATAAATATATAATATTATATATATATATATATAATACTATATATATATATTAGTGATGGGACGATTATGAATTTTGCATGACGGATTTTGCACGATGACGATATAGAGCAAATATCCACCGATGACTGATGGCTGGATGACGATGACGGTGGCGGTACGACTAATTGAAAAAAATATTTTTAAAAAATTCTCTCTCTCTCTCTCATCTCTCTCTAACTCTCTCTCTATATATCATATATATATATATATATATATTATTAATTATATATATATTAATATATCTATATATATATATATAATATATATATATATATAATATATTATATATATATATATATATATATACTATATATATATATATATATATATATATTATAAGGCTGTAGATAGGAGGGTCAGGGGTTTCAACCTCCCGAAAATTATTTTAGCGATCAAAAAATTTTGATTCCTTAAGTCTCAATAATAATAAAATAATAATAATAATAATAAAATAATTAATAATAATAATAATAATTAATAATAAACAATAATAATAATAATAATAATAATTAATATAATAATAATAATAATTTATAATAATACATAATAATAATAATAATTATAATTAATAATAACAAATAATAATAATAATACATAATAATAATAATAATAAAATGAATAATTAATAATTAATAACAATAACAATAACCAATTTAACAATAATAATAATAATAATAATAATAATAATAATAATATAATAATAATAAATAATTAATTAATAATAATAATAGTTAAATCCAATTGGAAAATGAAAAGATTTATTAATGGAGAAATGAGGGAGACAGTTTTTGTGAGGGGTCCCCGTAAAAACGATTTCTTAGGGTCAAAGTATGGTTGTTCCTCATACATGTATAAAATATTAGACCAGGGACTTAAATATAAGGATTAATTGATGGATGTATAAAGATTAAAAGATAAGGAGGGGAGGTGTAATTCGGTTGATGGAGAATGAAGCAGGTGTCATTCCTTCTTCAGGATAAATTTTTCTTTCCTCATCATTCCTTCTTAAAACTAAATCTTTCTTTTCTCATAATCCATGTGTTTCGATCGTGCTTATTCTCTGGCCATTCAGGGCTAGAGGGACAGTGCCTATCGAGTGGGGAAAAATTCTCGTTCTCCTATTACTCTCGCTAGTTTTCATTCAGCTAAGAAATTCGTCTGCAGGGATACTCTTCGGACGAGCAAGAGCTGGCTTTCTTCAAAGGAAAGTGCCGTTAATCTCCTTGGTTCTCCTACTGGAAAATCTTTCTGGCCTCTAACTTCTGTAAATCTGCCCTTCCTCCTCTTATTTGATCTGATCATTTGTGTTTGCTAATTCTAAAACTGAAAGGGCTAATCTCTTCGGCCCTAGCTCAACTATATTTCTCATGGTCTTCAATAAACTAGCACTTTCCCCCCTTAGTGTTGGGAAGCTTCTTCACATGGTCCAACCAATGCCGAAAAAAGGAAGCCCGCTCTTGATTCCTTCTAACTATCGCCCATGTAAGCTGTCTCACTTGTATTCTATCTAAAGATCTTTGGAAACCCTTCTCAACTCACTTTTTAAGATTATCTGGAAACTCACTCCGATCGCCAGGACGGCTCTCGTTGCACGAAGTCTACTGGCGATTATACATTTCTGTCAAAACTGATTTATGGTTTTTGCGCTCTTATGAACTACGGGGAGACTTGGGTGGTGGCGCTTGACATATCCAAAAGCTTTGACCGAGTATGGCACGCGTCACTGTGCTCTACTAAAAGCTCCCCTTCCTTGGAGTTTTTCCTCCTTCTCTCTTGCTTACTTTATCATCTAGCTTTCTTTCAAATCGTCCAATAGCTGTTGTTGGTTGATGGGGCGACTTCTTCTTCTTTTCTGTCAAAAGTGGTTGTTCCCTCAGGGTTTCTGTCTTATGCTCCTACTTTATTTCCGTACCTTTCATTAATTGATCTCTCACCTGC
>JABUQX010129231.1:0-2500 GCA_015478945.1 Trachelipus rathkii | reverse complement strand
AAAAAAATTTACCTTAATTTCTCGTGTTGTCTTGCTTGAATGGCGTCGGGGCTTCAAAAAACTAGAGAGGCACATTCCTAAACAAATTAATTAACAACTAACTTTAATTGAAAACATTTTTGTCTAGACTTATTTTTATGGACACTTTTCTTTATTTAGTATTAACCCTTTCTATTTTGTAAATACGCTATTTGCTTCTAGATTTCATAATTATTCAATGATGCATTTCACGAGAAAAATCAACAATCTCACCAAATATAGTACCCTGATCAATTCATAAAGACTGCAAATTTTTTTTACATTTACAGTGAACATTCTTGTACAAGACAGTAAAAAATTTTCCTCCGCAGCGCTTAAAAGCAAAGACCTTCAAAAGGTTACTATATTTTAGAATTTATAATTTCAAAATACAATTTCTTATAATTTTTTAAGTTTATTATTATATATTACATGTTTTTATAAAAAAAGGCAGACTATTAAAACAATTTACTTAAGATCAAAAGGTCAATAGCTATACTTTGTCCTATATATACTAATATATATAATATATTATATATATATAATATATATAATATATATAGTATATATATATATTTTCCTATATATTTTCTATTCATAATATATATATATATATATATATATATATATATTATATATATATATATATATATAACCAACTGGTACGCGAAAAAGCGCGAGTCGATCCCGCATAATTTTCTACTGTTTCTCGAAATTTCTACTTGATCAACCGTTCTATTATTTGCCTATATATATAATATATATATATATATATATAATATATATATATATATATAATATATAATAATATATATATATATATATATATATATAAATATAATATAATATATATACTCATATGATATATATATATCCTATCTATTTAAACCAGGGGGGCAATTACTAAATTAGTATCGGAATTTGGTATGTTAATGCTATCTCAGAATTAGTATCATTTGGAGGGATTTTTTTTACTGAATTTTCGAAATTTTCCCATTAAATACAATGAAATGTAATAATTAATCCTACTACACCTATCAGGTAATGTCTTAGTATATTTTACAACTCTGCTTGCCGAGTAAGTTGTTACCGGCACTGCTCGCGCGCAGTTCGAATTTGGAGCGAGCGGCCTGCCATGCAAGCTCGCCACCCTGCCGTGCATATGGTCTATTGCCCTATTTGGTATTTGTTTTTAATTTTCATTTAAACTCAAATAAATATTCTAATGAAAGGTAAGTTTAAAAAATCTCATTTAAAGACAGTTAATAAAAAATACACGAAATGACTTTGACTTTATGAAACTTCAGAAATTTTAGTTTTACAATTATAATAAAATCTCATTTCTGCTTTTTTCTACTAGGGATCATTGAAAATGCATTTCTTAGTTTTAAAAGCCTTACAAAGTTTTAAATTTTTTATTGCCCCTTGGTATAAATGAAAGTACATATATTATATATATATATATATATATATAATATATATATATATATATACTATATATATATATATATATAATATATATATTATATATATATATATATATATATTATACGTATATATATATAAATATATATAATATATGATATATATATATATATAATGGGCGTTAGGCAGGATTTCCTTTAGGGGGGGCAAAAGTTGAGTGATATATATATATAATACATATATAGATATATATATATAATAATATTATTATATATATAATAATAATTATATATATATATATATATATATATATATCAGTATATATATATATATAATATATATATATATATATATATAATATATATATAATATATATATAAATTATTGTCGTACAAAATTGCTGTAAATATTTCTTTTATTTTCTGGCAATTGATTTTTAATTGGTGTTGTCTGGCAGCTGAATATCAACGGTGCGCCTTTCCGTGATTGAAATTTAACAGCTTTGGCAGCCGCCAACATGGTATCACATACTAAAAAGTTCTAAGCGGAAGAATAATGTTCAAAAAAGGAATTCCAGCTGTATAAAAAGCTACAAACCTTAGTTGGACTTTTAACCCAATATGAAAAACGGAAAAAATCACATCAAAACTTTAGAAAAATAATAATAATTTACGTTATTTTTAATTAGTAATACTTACTGCTTCATTATCTACGATGATGTATTTCAGTTTTTTCTACTATTACTAAAACCCTTAAAAAACGTCCATGCCGTCTTGCCAAAACTATTAAGTTCAATTAATTTTGATTTCGCCAAGATTTAGGGGGGGGCAAGTGCCCCCCTGCGGCAGCACCCCTGCCTACGCCATGTTAATATATATATTATATAATATATAATATATATAATATAATATATATGATATATATATATAATATATATATATATATTTATATATATATATATATATATATATAATAATATACCGGTATATATTATATATATATATATATATATTAGTATGTATATATTATATATATATATATATATCCTTCTCTTTCT
>JABUQX010129230.1:17500-22500 GCA_015478945.1 Trachelipus rathkii | reverse complement strand
CTCAGACACAAAATTTGATCCACACATCCCTTACCACTTCTAAACGCTCCTTGTTCCTCACCAATCAGTCCTTCAGTCACTCGACGCACTCTTTCGACCAAAATACCAGCATATATATATATATATGTTATATATATAAAAGATATATATATATATATATATAGTATATATAGTTAGTATATATATATATGTATATATATATATATATATATATATATATATATATATATATATATAGGACCATAAATACATATATATATATATATATATATATATATCTTCCCATGCAACACTCAATAAACTCATTCAACTTCCTTCTATGAGAGCTTCCTATTAACTTGTAAGTCTCCATTCATCCTCTATCTAATCTGTTTTATTTCATTTTTCCTGCAACGTATGCAATTATTTCGTGATTTTTTTTCCTTCTTACATAATTCGAAACATATTTCTTTTGAAACCTTATCATTGGCTTTAGCACATTCAACCACGCTTCTATTTTTGCTTTAACCGCTTTCATTACCTCTTCCTTCCACCACTCACTGTTAACATTCTTACTTCCTACTTTAGCACATCCATATACTTTTTTTGCACTACTAACAACTGCTTCCTTCATTTGCTTGAAGATTTGTTCAGTTTCAACTTGTTCAAGTCAACTGATTTGCATTTAAAAGCGCTCCCTAAGTACTACCTTTTTCACTTAACTTCTCACTCTTAATTCTACCCACTTCCTTGCTTATCACCTTCCTCTACATCCAAGCCCCCACGAAGTTAATTTTACATAAAACAGCATAATGAACCGATAATCCCATTCTAGATTTAACATCCAACGCGTACTTCACATCTCCTTCTTCACCAACACAAAATCAATCATACTTTTCACTTTGATACCATCTCTACCTATACCAACACTAGTATATTATGCTTGTGTTTAAAGAAAGTATTACATACACACACACATACACCTCTCCTCACAGAAATCTATCACTTTCCTACCATTCTCATTTTCTCCCGAAACCCCAAAGTCACCATTCTTTTTTTGTTCACCTATCCAACCATTTAGGTCACCCAACACACTCAATCTGAAGCTCCTACTCACCCCATCCAAAACAACATTCAGATTATCCCAGAAAATCGCACTCTTTCTTCAACATTACCCTCAGATTGACCATATGTCACAACACACATACCTTGACCATTTCAAACTTAAATTTAACCATTAGAATTTTAGTTCTCACACACATTATACCTACCATAGCTCTGTACCACAAGTCACTCATCAGAATTGCAACTCCTTTTCTCCCCCTCTAATTCTTTTCCACACCAGCATACATGCAGTGTCTTAAGTATAAGTATTTGTAAAAATTATAAAATTTTATTTGTGTTCGTACTTATGTCAATATTTTCAAAAGTAGAATTTTAGCATAAGTACGAACAAAACTTATATAAAGGCTTTACCTTGCCCTGTTGAAGTAGTATAGTCTAATCTATTCTCTTCGACTCACTTCGCTTCATTCTCTCACTCCTCTCACAAGAAAATCAAGATTCAAGAAATTCCAATTTCAGAAAGTGAGGTAAAACTTCAGGCTAAGTCCGCGACTACGGAATCGACTCACAAAGTTTTATGAAATCGAGATTGAAAAAAAGCCGACCAAGCCCAAGACTGTTAGTGAGTACGCGGAGAGAGAGAGAGAGAGAGAGAGAGAGAGAGAGAGAGAGAGAGAGAGAGAGAGAGAGAGAGAGAGAGAGAGAGAGAGAGAGAGAGAGAGAGAGAGAGAGAGAGAGAGAGAGAGTCCCTTAATCAAAAGGAATCATTGTTTTTACTTGCTGAATAAATCATCATTTGTTTCACAATTTTCAATCCTCATCTAATACTTATGTAGGCCTTCACCAAAAGAAGAGACCTCTACAAAATAGAGGCCTATATAATTAGTAACCCCAGACAAGAACACACAGTGAATTCAACCTTCAACACACTCACCAGCGACTACGTATCACAATGCCGGACAACGAGAAATTGGACATGCTTTAACTCAGAGGCTAAATTAACACTCAATTACTCTCTCTTGCCAGACTCCTTCCTCCTCAACAAGAAAAGTTCGTCTCCAAAAGAAAACAACCAAGATGAAGAAAAAGAATAAAATAAAAACAATAAAAAATCCAAATCAGAAAATTCCAAGAAAAAGACTAAGAAAAATTACAAACAAACATTATCGATATGGATTTCTTTCATCATTTTCATTTAATTTTGGATTGGGGTCTGAAACTTATTTTGAATTCCACTAGGAACCATAAGGCTCCTCTTCGAATTCTAAATGGTTCTCGTTTCTAAAATGTTCCGGGTGAATGGCGCCCATCTGGTGATTGTAGAACATTAAATTCTATACCAAACCAGAATCGCAACAAGTTCTTTTTCAAGATCTCCATAAGTATGTCTCATCCAAGTGTCAAAGTTTCTCTTCGAAATGAAGAGGCGAAATTTTGGTCCAATATGGATCAAGATATTCACGTATCGACTTAATCTTCTCACCATTCTCAAAACTCCAGGCAAACTTGTGTGCGATATATTTAATATTATGTATAACATTTTGTATTTTCAGCATTCAAATGTCTGTATGTATGCTTATATCTCCTGATATAATCAGATATGCTTATATTTGAATGTCCCTTTCATTTTATGTACAACATTTTGAATTTTGTAATCTGTAATCTCATGCATTCAAATGTTTGTATGTGTGCTTATATCTAACGGATATATAATCAGATATGGTTGCATTTGAATGTACTTTTACTTTATGTATTTCATTTATTATTCTTTTTACCTCATTGAAATGTTTTGTATGTTTGTGTGCATTTTCGAATGCACCCAAATATGCATACATTTGAATGATGGTTATCTTTTATGTATTATATAACTATTACAATATATCTTATCACTCCGTGTTTAGCATGGGAAGTGATGTAGTGTCTTAAGTATAAGTATTTGTAAAAATTATAAAATTGTATTTGTGTTCGTACTTATGTCAATATTTTCATAAGTAGAATTTTAGCATAAGTACGAACAAACTGTATATAAAGCCTTTTCCTTGCCTTGTTGAAGTAGTATAGTCTAGTTTATTCTCTTTGACTCATTCTCTCACTCCTCTCACAAGAAAATCAAGATTCAAGAAATTCCAATTTCAGAAAGTGAGGTAAAACTTCAGGCTAAGTCCGCGACTGCAGAATCGACTCACGAAGTTTTAAGAAACAGAATCCTCAGAAAGGACGAAAACGCCGACCAAGCCCAAGACTGTTAGTGAGTAAGGCGAAGAGAGAGAGAGAGAGAGAGAGAGAGAGAGAGAGAGAGAGAGAGAGAGAGAGAGAGAGAGAGAGAGAGAGAGTACCTCAATCAAAAGGAATCATTGTTTTTATTTGTTGAATAAATCATCATTTATTTCACAATTTTCAATCCTCATCTAATACTTATGTAGGCCTTCACCAAAAGAAGAGACCTCTACAAAATCGAGGCCCATATAATTGCCTTCAACCTTGAAAACTCTCACCAGCGACTACGTTTCACAATGCCGGACAACGAGGAATTGGACACTGTTGCTTTAGCTCAGAGGATAAATTAACACTCAATTACTCTCTCTTACCAGACTCCTTCCTCCTCAACAAGAAAAGTTCGTCTCCAAAAGAAAACAACCAAGATGAAGAAAAAGAAAAAAAACAAAAACATAAAAAAAATTCCAAATCAGTAAATTTTAAGCAAAAGACTAAGAAACCACAAACAGACATTATCGATATGGATATCTTTCATCATTTTCAATTAATTTTGGATTATGGTCTGAAACTCATTTTGTATTCCACTACGAACCTTCAGGCTCATCTTCGAATTCTAAATGGTTCAGTGCCTTCTCCCATTTGTAATGTATCGTGTACTTAAAAAAGAAAAATTTACAATTAGACTTTCTAAATACCTCCTGGTCGTCACCTCTTCATTTCGTTCCTAAAATGCTCCAGGTGAATGACGCCCATGTGGTGATTGTAGAACATTAAATTCTATACCAAACCAGAATCGCAATAGGTTCTTTTCAACATCTTCATAAGTATGTCTCATCCAAGTGTCAAAGCTTCTCTTCGAAATGAGCACGCGAAATTTTGGCGTAATGTGGATCAAGATATTCACGCATCGGAATTAATCTTCTCACCAATGCTCAAAATTCCGACCGATTCCTCGTCAAAGCTATCAATCTTAAAACTTGTGATTGGGATATATTTAAATATTATTTAACATTTTGCATTTCTCACCATTCTAAAATTTATCTTAAGTATGCTTACTTTTCCGCGAATTATCAATCAGATTTGCTTATATTTGAATGCTCTCCCTTTCACTTCATATGTATAACATTTTTGAATCTTTTGTTGTTATACCATTTTGCATCTTTGCTAATCCCATGCATTCAATGTTTGTATGTATTGCTTATACTCTACACGATATAATCAGATACTGTTTGCAACTTTGAGTGTACTTTAGGTCTCAACGTTATTTTATTCTATTATTCTTTTTTACTTCATGTGAACTGTTCAATGCTATAAGTGCATTTTCCAATGCTGCTAATGTAAGAACTTGCATTCGAAGGTATGGAACAAGTTTTAATTATGTTATATAACTCATTACCAATATATTTATCATCCGTGTGTCAACATTGGGAAGTCTGATGTAGCTGTTCCTAAGTATAAGTATTCTTGAAAAAAATCTATAAAATTTAATTTGTATTTCGTACTTATCGTAATACCATTCATAAGTAAGGAAAATTTTCACCATACAGGCACGAAACAACAAACTATATAAAGGTTTTTCCTTGCCTTGTTGAAAGTAGCTATCAGTCCTAAATCTAGCGCTTATGTCTCTCGACTCAGCGTTCGCTCATTCTCTCACCTCCTGCTCACAAGTAAACTCAAGATTCAAGAAATTCCAATCTTCAAGCGGAAGTTGAGGTAAAAAACTTCAAAAGCTAAGT
>JABUQX010129230.1:7500-12500 GCA_015478945.1 Trachelipus rathkii | reverse complement strand
GTACTAGGGTATATTTTTTCGTAGTCTTTTTTAACTAGTTTTTAGTGTTTCTATTTACTTATTTAATTTAAACGGGTTTAAGCTGAGGACCAACAAATGGAGTTAATTGTTATTTTAATTTTTACATATCCAGTTTTACGTTGATAATTGAATTTTTTTTCTTGTCGTAAATTGTGAGGTGTACGAGTTGCGTTGTGTGTTTTAACTTTCTAAAGTTTTTCATATTTTACATATTTATTAAAATAGTTTATCGTTTTAACATTTACGTTTTTTTTAGTGTGTGAATAATTTTAACCTGTTTTTTTCTGTTTTCGTTTTGGTGTGGTTGTGTGTGCATGTGTGATGGCAGATTTTGCACAGGCGCGGGCTTTCTATAGACTTTACTAACATTCCGCGGCTTAAAATCTAGCTTTGCCTCTGTGGAATACCCACCTCTCCAACTCAACCCTAACCTTTTGCTTCTTGTCTGAGACAACAGAGGCTAAGAATTCATCCATCTAACTCGCTTTAATGTATCCAACTATAACTTATTTTCATAATTTTCCGTCCTAAAGGGTGGAGTATTGTCCCTATAGTTTAAACATTAACACTCTCTGTAAACCAGCCTCTCGTATCTCGAATCTTCCAATTTCGAGTTCTGTGGCTTAAAATCTTTCTTTCTCTACTACAAAAATCTTGTCTTCTGCCTACTGTTTTTCCCTAACAACAAGATTTCACGCCTTTTGTGAATATCTTACTACTTCTCACAAGACTGTTTATTCTTCTTCATCCAAATACTGAGGTTTCCTTTATTAGTATTTAGGCGGATTTTGATGTTAACAACACTGACAGGGTTGGGGTCCTCTCATTACTGATTTAGGTGGGAGGAGCCGAATCATTTAGTATTTTTCAACGATCTGGAGAACTAATTAAAAGAACCCACACACGTTCCGGTCGTCCAACCAATTTCTTGAACACACACTTTGACCTATGATATTCACCACTAGTCCTTCTCCTTATATCAATACACCACCTTCGCTCCTATTGGTAAAATCTGACCACACCCTGTATATCTCTTTATTTTATACTTCTCCTCCAACAGCTCCATTGCCTGCCCTACGCGTTTTTCGTGACACTTTGATCGGGGCCGATTGGGAGGCCTTGCCATGCTTCTACGCTAACTTAATTGGAAATGACTGCTTTGACTCTGGAGACGCTTAAGCTTCTGCCGATAAGGTGGGAGCTGTAAATCACTGATGGGATGAGCAGGTCATTCCTCTCTTCGACTAAATTCTTTCCTCTCCTCATAATCCCATGGTTCGATTTCGTGCTTTGGTTCTCTGGCCCATATCAGGCTTAGAGACAGTGCGTTATCGGGAGTGGAAAATTCTCATTCTCCTAATCACTCTTGCTAATTTCATTCAGCTAGAAATCGTTGCCAGGATACTCTTCGACGAGCAAAGCGGGCTTTCATCAAACGAAAAGTGCGCTAACCTTCCTTGGTTCTCTACCGACAAATCTTTATAGGAAATTGGCATAAACATCGCTAACAGCTTCTTCGGAAATCTGCCTTTTCCTCTCTTATTTGCTTCTGGATGGTTCTGTTGCTAATTCTCAAAACTGAAAAGGCCATATCTTCTTCGGCCTCCTATGTTCCTACTCATCACCCTGGATCGATTTCTGGCATTCCTTCCTCGCCCTCCTCCTTTCTCCTCTCAGTGTCTATGCCTTTGCCTGTGTCTACAGAAATTTGATTGGCTGCATGGGCTCCTGAAATCTATGAAAGTTATTAAGGCGGGTGGCCGGATGGCCATTCCTCCCCGTCTTTTGAGGGAGTGTGCTGTGCTCCCGTGCTGGCCCCTCCTCTCGTTAAACTATATTCTCTATGTCCAATACTAACACTTTTCCCTCATGTCTGAAGCACGCACCATTTCCAAACCGATCCGAAAAAAGGAAAGCCGCTGCTGTCCTATCTAACTATCGCCCTATACTCTCACTTGTATTTCTAGCTCTAAGATCTTTGAAACCGCTTCTCAACTCTCGTTTCTTAGATCATCTGGATCTCATTTCACTTCTTTCCGATCGCCAGTAGGCTTTCGTCGCTCGAGGTCTACTGGCGATTCATACTTTCCTATCTTACTGATTTATGCTTTTCCGCCCTTAGGAACTACGGGGAGACTGCGTGGTGGCGCCTTGATACTATCGCAAAGCATGACCCGGGTATGGCACGCGTTCACTGCTCTCCGAGCTCCCTTCCTTTTGGGTTTCTCCTTCTCTTTGCTTTTACGTTGATTTTCAAGTTGTTGGCTCAACTTTCTTCATATATCGGCTGTTGTTGACGGAGCGACTTCTTCTTACTTTCCTGTTAATTAGTAGTGTTTTTCAGGGTTCGGTTTTATCTCCAACTTTATTCTTACTTTTCATTAAATGATCTTCTCTCACCTGCAATCTAACTCTATCCACTCGTATGCCGATGACTCGACCCTTCATTCTTAAACTCATTTCAATTCTCTTCCTTCTTTTATTTCTAGAATTTCGTCTCATTTTAATGTTTCAATATTCTATTCACTCTAAACTGGATAATATTTCCGCGATTGGGAGTTTCCTCAACCTTGTGAAATTTAATTCTTTCAAAAAAATAACTGCACAAATCTCCCTCTCTAAAAAAACCTTCAACTTTTCCTATCTCTATTGACGGGTTCTCTCGTCTCTCTGTTGACAATATGGAAACATCTTGGCCTTAATATTAACCAAGGATGTCTTGGAACCTCACATCACACGTTGCTAGGGCGCCCTCGAAGAAACTGGGAATTTCTGTTTTAGCACTGCGAGACTTTTTTCTTTCTTCTCAGTTACTTCCAGCTATACAAGGGCCTCATCCCGCCTTGTGATGGAGTTGCCTCGCTCTCATGATCTGGAGCCAGGCACTGGCTTTCACCCGGCTTTTTTGGACGGGTCGAGTCAAAGAACAAAGACTTATAAAACTGTTCCCGTACTTTCCACTTCACTGACCCTCTATCTTTGCGGCGCGGTGTTTGGTGCTTTATCTCTTTTCTATTAGTACCGCAGCGGCAGAATGCTCGAGGGAACTTGTAACTAGCGTACCACCACCTTTACCGGCGGCACCGCGTACACACCAAGGGTTGCTTGTGTCTGCGCATTTGAGTTTTGTAGTGGATATTGGTAACTCCCAGGTTAGTACGCTGCAGTGCTTCCCTTCTCTTTTCCTGCCACCTTTGTTCGGGGAATTCTCTCCCATCCTTTCTGTTTTCTGCTGAAATTTAATCTCCCTCACTTCAAAGCTTGCCTCTGTGCTCCAATCTGCGTAATTTGCGTTAGTTGGTGAGCTTCTGAGGGGCGTGTAACACCCCTCCTTGAATAAGGCTCTGCCTGTGAGTGGTGGTGACAACTATAATATATATATATTATAATATATATTTATATATATATTAAGTATATATATATATATATATATCTATATATATATATATATATATATATACTATATATATATATAATATATATATATATATATATATGATATATATTTCAGACTATTGAAAAGACACATTGCCATGTAACTAGAGAACATAACATCCTACACTAAAACAATGCGACATTTTTGCAATCAGCTTACAACGAATTATAGTTTAGAATTAGCGAAATGGTTATAAAAAAAGTAAGAAAAGGGCTTAAAATAAAATTTTCATATTTTTACTTAATGTTAAGTTTAAACAGAACTAGGAGTACGATAAGAATTCAAAATTCCGTGTCTGCTTACCAAAGTTGCCAAGTAATTGTTTCTGTCCACCGTTTAACAAACTAGTTTAGTATTAATGTTGCCAATAAGTGTTTTTTAACATTGTCTCGTTTGCGCCCTATCGTAGTTTTTGATAAAAAAAAAATTTTTACAGTTTAACGAAACCCTAGGGGAAACCACAAGATAGAAGGTTGCCGGGATCTGTCCAGCTACTGGGGGCACGAAGGGGGGACTTCGTCCTCCTCTCTGTCTCTCCAACGGCTCCAGCCCCTAAAAAGCCCCAAAATTCCCCTTAAAAAATGAAATTCTTCGATTAAAATTGTCCCTCCACTGATTTCCAAAATTGCTCATTTTTTCAGTGAGGACGTGTAGTTTCTCTAGTTACATGCATTTATACATTTCTATGTTCTGACTTATATATTATATATATATATATACTATATATATATATATATATTATATATATATATATATATATATATATATATATATATATATTTATATATACTATAATATACTATATATAATATGTATATATATATATACTAAATATATATATATATATATATTAATATATAGACTATATATATATATATATATATATATATACTTACTATACTATATATATATATACTATATATACTACATACATATTATAATATATATATATATTATATATTATTATATATATAAAGAGAGGAGAGACGAGACCGAGAGACGAAGACGAGACAGACGAGTGAGAAGAGGAGAAGGAGTGGAGAAGAGAGAGAGGAGAGAGAAGAGAGAGAGAGAGAGAGAGAGAGAGAGAGAGTATATATACACGGAAGCATTTTATTCCTTTCTAAAAGCAATTTATCAATTGCATAATTTCCTGTCAATAGAAAGCCATAATGAATCAGCGTCAAAAACACTCTCCTCTTCTTCATCGTTGTCTGTTATAGAGCAAGAACAAAATGAAATAAGACGCGGAGCTCACGTATGATCTCTTGCACGACGTATTTTATTGCTACAACAATAGGAAGATATTAAGGAATTGCTGCTACTGATGCATTTCAAGCATTTTCTTAGCGAGCCATTTTCTTTGTGCAACTGAGGCATTTTCGTAGCGAAGGCATTTTTCTTAGTGTATTTGAATAATTTTTTTCTTGCATCTTTGCTTGTGAATTTTTCTTTATTATTTTACTCTCTTTTTTTCTTCTATTCTTCTTCGCAAATCCTTTTGTGAGAACCGTTTTTTTTTTTTGTTTTTTTTTTGTCACCA
>JABUQX010129230.1:0-5000 GCA_015478945.1 Trachelipus rathkii | reverse complement strand
CTTCAGGCTGGGGCAGTGGTCTCCAAAGTGGGGTAGCTACCCCGGGGGGTACTCGAAGTGATACTTGGGGGTACGCCAAAGAAGCAGGCTCACGATCACCTTCGAGTGAATGATCGTGTATCACGTGAGTGTGAGATTATCTTAATGTTCACCGTGTCTTTTATTATATATTATTATGTGCACATTGTTATATATAATTATATTATATTAAACCGTTTTCCATTTTGCCATTTGTGCTACTCTCGCATAACGAAATGCCTAATCAGTTTCTACGCACGACTATTTACGGGCATACACCCTCGCAACGATTGTTTTACAAATATTTTTTGATCAGCTGTTCTGATGAAGCACGTGGTTTCGGAATAAACAAAAATAAAATAAAAATAACAAATGTTTCATATTACAACTATAAAGTTAAAGTTATGATGGAGTTTATCGATTTGGAAGAAATTAGATTTAAAGCTAATTTCATGAATGAAACATTCATCAAATCAATGCCGTCATCTTGTTTGTTAACATTTGTTCATTAGCATTTTCCTAAAATTCGGTAAGCACGGGAAATGAGGCAACCTTACAGAATTTAGGAAATTCCATTCGTTTGGTTAGCATTTTCCTAAATTTATGTTCAAATTTGACAAAAATGGGAAAGCAACTTTAGCATTTTCCTAAATTTCGTTAGCAAAAGTGCAAAATCGAAAACGCCTTTATATTATATTATATTATATTAAGTTATATTATAGGCCTATAGGGAAACAACTTATAATTATTTCCGTCTTAGGGGTACGCTATCAAAAAAGTTTGGAGACCGCTGGGCTAGGGGACTGGATTTCTTTCTTGAAGTTCATCAGATCAAATGTGTTTCAGTTGGTCTTCTTATTTTCTTCATTTGGTGTTTTGATTGAAAAATTTATTAACTTTTGCAGATATTATACATTTGTTGAGACATTTATCTAACTTCACCTGGATGCTTATTGTAGTTGTTACTATTATAAATGCAAAAGGATTCCATGATTTTGCGATATTGTTGATATTGATAGAATGGCCTGTGTTACGTCTATGACTTGTTAAAGCTGAATTTATGCTGTCCTTGTGCAGGTCTTCTGTATGCTGATTTTTTCTTCTTTGCAAATCTATGGTTTCACCTATATATGTTTTATTGCAAGTATTGCAGGGGATGTGATATATACAGCTTTGGGGGAGATTTTCTTTTTGTTTTGGGAGTTTGAGAATGTTTTTAAGGTAATGTTATTTGAAGAATGAATGTTATATTTTTGGTAATATTTGTTATTAACGAATATAATGTTAATTGAGGAAGCCGGTAAAAAGGAGATGCTTGTCTTATTTTTGGGGGAAGCGTGCTGTGGTACTCTTTTTTGCTTTTTTAAATGCTTTTTGATGAAAAGACTCGATAGTATAGTGATTTTGAAAGATATGTGGATGTATTTAGTTTCTTTCCCCCGAAAAGGGGGTTAAGGGGTTTTGTTAGATAATACGGCTTTACCTGTTGCCGATATGCTGAAAAAGTGGGAACATATCGAGTATTTTGTAGGTAATGTTAGCCACTTTACCTATGATAAGTACGGAGAATCTTTCAGGATGTTAGAATATTACTTCATACGCCAATTCCCATCTGCCATAGGCTTTGGCCACCATTCCGTACCATCTACCTACTCCTTACTTCCCACGGTTATGACCATATGTTAGCTTCACTTGATGCTGAAACTTCGTCTCCGCACCCCGCCTAACGCACTACTCCTCCCCCCATCTCGACCCTAGTCTCCCCCGCTCCTATCCTATAAACAGCCACACCTCATCTCTCCCTCGCTTATGTCTATTTTCCATCCCGAAATGATTTCGAAATAATGCACCCTCTGACTATCCATACACTTCAATAGATCATCAGGCGGGTGGCGTGATAGGGGACTGCAGGGCATGGGCGGTTTGACTTTACTGACTTTACTGATTACTTGCTTTAAAATCAGTAAACTATTACGCCTTACTGTAATGTTTATTCAAAGAACTTATTTTTATGTTATGTCGGAAAAAATTTTTTATTTTTACTGTTATGTTTGGTTAAAACTCGTTCAGTTTGCACATTAGTCCCGTCTCTGGCGACGACTTATGATATTTAACGAGGTTATGATGATTTCCTTGTTACAGTATTACGAAAGTTTGACTCTACACAATATTTGTTACCACTAACATATATTTTCGTTGTTCCAGATGCTGACTTAGACAGGGTTATGCTACAATTTTTTGCTAAATATTAGCGATGATAATGTAAAAATTAAACATTTTATGTTCAGAGATATGCTTGACTATGTGTGAATAAGTTACCGTTTGTACGAAGTGTTAGGTGCTTTACTGTTGTTTTAAGTGCAGGAAGTTTGTTAATGTTAGTAATTTCATCGTACCGTGTGGCTGTGTTAGTTTCTGTTCGTTCTGTACATTTATATTCTTAGTTCAGGTTATGTCATGTTAGCTTTATTACATGTTAAAACGTGTTACGTTAGTATTACTATCGATGGTCTATACTATAACGAACCTTATTTTCTGTGTTAATGTTTTCGAAAGGTGATTACTCGAAACTGTGACATGAATCAATAAGATCAATCAGATCAAGAACGGTCATGGGGAGGGTGGGCGAGGCGCCAGTCGATGGTTTGACTTTTACTGATTTACTGACCCTTACTGCTTTAAAAATCTGTAACCTAACTGCACCTTGCCCTATCGATATTCTTACTTCAACAGAACTCACTTTTTATGTAGCTTGAGATAATAACTATTGTTATTGGTTTACAGTTATTTCCGTTGGTCCTGCTATTGATAATTAGCACAAGCGTTATGATACAATTTTCTTGTAAACTCGTTACCCTGTGTCAATGTAAAATAAAACGTACATTGTTAGAGAATATGCTTGGAAAATTGATGAATAGGCTACGTTTTGTAAGCTGTGTTAGTTACTTTACTGTGGGTGTTAAGTGAGGAACTCTGTGTTAATGTTAACAGTTATTCGTTGGTCTTTAAAATGTGTTAGGTTTATCGTTGTCATCATATTTCTTAGATTCATATGATGCTATGTCTAGCTTTAATTAATTGTGAAAACATAGGTTATGTTAGTCGTATATTCGCTGGTTAGTATGTAAAAAACTCATTTTTGTGCTATGTTTATCCGAAACGATACTCGAAATGCTAGTTAAATATTACCATTTTAATGTAAATTAACATTGATATGTTATGAGATATGCTGAAAAATGTGGCGAATAGGTACGCTTGGTACGCTACTGAGGTACTTTTACTGTTGCTAAGTATGGAAACTTTGTTAATGTTAGTAGTTTATTGTGCGTAAGGAATGTGTTAGGTCTTTTCATTGTTACATTATTTTCTTAGTTCTGGTTAAATGCTATGTTAGCTTATTAATGTGAAACAATGTTTACGTTAGCATATATTCGGTGGTTAGTATAGTAATTAGGTATCCTAGTCTTTTACCCCAAATTGATACTCTATATGTGATTCTGACTCATCTAGATCATAGATTTTTCTATTATTTGTTTGGGGATTCATGATATTTAGGTAAGGTTATGATAAAATTCAGTTAATACTTACTATTGATAAATGTAAAACCCTTTGTTTACTTAGCATATTCGAATGGTCTGCTGTCAATGTAAGATTAACGTTCATATGTTAGAGATATGCTTAAAAAAGTATGAATAAGATCCACGTTTTGCATTTGCATACCATGTTAGTTACATTACTGGTGTTAAGTGTGAAACTTTGTCTAATGTTAAACACGTTTACTTCCGTGTGTAAGTTGCTGTATAGGCTTCTGTACTTTGTACAATCTATTTTCTTAGTTCATACTCATGCTATTGTTAGGCCTTTTTAATGTTTGACAAAATTGTTATGTTCGCAATATTCGCTGGTTAGCCATATCAAATTAACTCATTTTGTGCTATGTCTTTATCCGAAATGATACTCGAAATGCGAAAACATTGTTTAAATTTACGTGTTAATGTAAAATTACATTCGTATGTTAGAGGAGATATCTTTTGAAAAAACGTGTCGAATAGGTTACGTTGTTTACGGCTGGCGCTAGGTACTTTACTGTTGTTAAGTATGGAACTTTGTTCATGTTAGTAGTTTATTCTGGCGTAAGGTGTGTTAGGTTTTTGTCATTGCTTCCATTATATTCTTAGTTCTGTAATGCTATGTTAGCTTGTATTATGTTGAAAACAATGTTACGTAGATAATATTCATTCGCGTTAGTATATAAAACTTATTTCTTTGTACTACTGTTTATCGAAAAGTACTCATACTGTGACCTGGAATCATTTAGATCAATAGATCAAAAGACCGTCATGGACAGGTGGATAGGGAGGGGCCGGGGGAGTGTGGCAGGGCTGGTTTGATTTACTGATATTACTGATCTATATGCTTTAAATTGGTTTAAAACTATCTACCCACTTTACTATTGATCACTTTTATTCAAAGAATATTTTTATGTTATGTGGATAAAAACTTTGTTATGTTATGCAAATTATTCGTTGGGGATTATGACTTTTAGGTAAGGTTATGATAAATTTTTGTAAATATTTTGATTGATGTTAAAACTTGTTGCGTTAGCATATAATTCGTTGCTCTGTATGATAATCGGACAAGATTATGATACATTTTTGCTAAATGTATACTGTGTCAGTGTAAGATTACCGTTAATATGTTAAGATATGCTTGAAAAAGTATTGATAGTTATCGTTTTGCACTGCAATGTTAGTACTATACTGGTGTTAAGCTGTGACACGTTTGCTTAATGTTAACAGTTTATTTCGTCGTGTTGTAAGTTTTTTAGTTTGTCTCATTGAACATTTATTTTTTAGTTCATGTTACGCTATGTTAGCTTATTGAATGTGAAAACTTTATTACGTTAGGTTATATTCGTTGTATCAGGATGTTAAAACCATGTTGTGATTAATTCTAGTTTTAAAATATTACATCTCTTCTTT
>JABUQX010129229.1:17500-55000 GCA_015478945.1 Trachelipus rathkii | reverse complement strand
TATATTGAGTTATAGAATATTAAAACTATATTATAGATATTATATATATATATTTATCATATATATATATATATATATAAAATGGATGAATTACAGTAGCACCTCGTAATAACGGCTACTCGTTTAACGGCGTTTCGCAATAACGGCGCTCTTAACTACTTAGTGTTGTGCGGAGGAAAACGCACGCCCAAACGAACAGACGCAATCGTCAAACTGCTTTGCAGCGTATTGCGACGCATGCGATCAGTCTGTTTACAGCCTGAGTGCGTTCTGCATCTACCTCGCAATTTTCCAAACTTTATACTGTATAATAAATTTATTAAGTTAAACTTTGAAAGATCGTCAAACTTAATGCTCTCATAACAAATGACATTTCCTACTCAAGAAAAAGAGGCACTCTGTGAGACCGACTTCTTTGTTGTCATTCTTCAACAGAGTACCAACACAACCTTCCACTGAAACGTCTGGCCTGCCATCGCCTTCAGAATCTACACCAACTACATCACTATCACCGTCTGCAAAGCGATGGAGATTGATTGTAAATTCAGATGATGAAGATTTGCCAACATATATTATATGGTCGGACGAAGGAGTGGCATCCTCAAAATATAACTATTTGTATTTAAAATTTTATATTTCTATTTCTTTTTCAATTATAAATCATATACTGTGTGTATGTACTAAAAAGATATTTAAAGGTAAACATTGTATAAATTTCCCTTTATATCATTGTTTTATAGTCACTGTTATTGCACACTTAATATATATTTGTACATTGTATGTAGAATTGCTTGTAGGCACTCGCGAGGAACAATAAAAGCCTTAATTCACATACCGGTGTTTTTCACTTAACGGCGAGGCGGTCCGGGTCCCAGATACTGACCCTGGTTCCTAACGGGATGCGATTGAGCTAAGGTTGCTACTATAGGTTTTATAATAATAAGCTATATGTAATATATATATATATAATATATATAATATATATAAATATATATTAATTATTATATATTAGTATATATATATATATATATAATATATAATATATTATATATATAGTATAATATTATAATATAATATTAATATATTTAATATCAGAAAGGTGTGAAGGCACTTAACCGCTCTTAAATAGTCCTCGACTTAGTCTCAAGCTAGATTCAGCTCCGTGTAGCGGTTAACTACCAGAATATTGGTGACATTACTTAGTCGGATAGCCCGAGCGGTATTAGTAAACGTCAGGATAATATTGACGACTTTGCACCGTGCGGATCAAAATAAAATAAAAGTTTCCATATTCTTGGGTTTTCACGCACTCTATTCTTGTGATAAAAAAATGAAAGTATATATTAGTATTTACTTTAATTTAAGAATTTCTTATTGGTTACAAAATTATAAAGAAAATATATTTATTTATTTTTAAATTTTAAGTTTTATTAACTAATTATACATTTTATTATGTCATAAGACTTTACTAGTTTTTTAACCCGTTTTAGTAAAACATATATCAAACCCACCCAATCTCAACTTCCTTAATAATATATATAATATATATATTATATATATATATATATATATATATAGGTGAGGTATATATATATATATATAATACCTTATATATAATTATATATATATATTAATTTATACTTTATTATTAATTATTATTATATATATATTTTAAATATATATATATAGGTGTTTTATTATAAACCCAATTTATTCTTTTTTAGGAGTATATGCTATTATTTACCATATATAATAAATTAACATTTAAATTGATTTATTTTTGACTGAATGGCTAATACCCTCTTCTATAACTTTAATTAATTTATATTATTGCTATAATAAACTAGGCAATTATCTAAATCGATTCTGTGAAAAACCAATAAATACTATATATTATATTAAGCACTACATTAATATATATATCGTTAATTAATTATTAATAAGGATATTATATAATACATAAGAAGAGTACATAAATATATATATATATATATATATATAATATATTATATATATATAGTATATATATATATATATATATATATTGGGTTTTACCACAGGAATTGGTTATTATATACTAAATATTACATATTATATTCTATATATATATATATATACTAAGTATACCTATCCAATCTATTTTTTACAATAGATAACATAAATTATTTAAAATTTATATTAATTATATAGTTTTCATTAAGGTATGTGATTAGATATTATAATGAATAATATTGATTTAAAGAAATAATGAGTTAATTATAATTTATTATTAAACCCTAGAATGAATTAAGACTATATGTAATATATATATTGTATTTTATATATAAAGTATTTCATATTAATAATACTCACTATTTATAATAATAATAATTAAATAATTATAGCATTTCCTACATAGGTAAATATTTAAGGTACGCCATTCATCGATTCTGTTATCTCCAATATTAATATTATATATTTTAACTTATTCCAAATTTTTTTCCCAAAAAAGGTGTCTGGACTTACCAAAATAGAGGCCGGAAATAAACCTTTTTATTTTGTATATTCTCTACGCTATTAATATAGGTTAGCATAAAGCATGATCTCGGAAGTAATTCTATTACGTAGCATGTTAACAACTCTTCTGCAGGCGTCGAAGGTCTTTCCTGGGTCATCCACTTTTAAAACTCCCGGCCTTGAAGCGGACAACTAGTACACTTTCCTTCTTGGATGGTGTTAGACGGAGGGCGGTTCGGTGGTAAACAGAAAACCAATTTTTCAAGGAAGGGGGAGGCAGACATGATGTGTAGTGTCTGAGGACAACTTATAAGTGTGAGGCGAATGGACTTCAATAGCTGAGAAGGCGAAGGGAAGGGTACGTAACACCAGCACATCCTCTCACTCTGAAAGGGAACATCTTTCCCACTTTTCAGCATAGGTGACAGATTATTTAGTTGGACTTGTTTCATAATTAATAGAATAATAATTTAACACCTCCACCCCTACTTTCTGGTAACTTGCTGTATTAGAGCGAAATTAATTTTAAGTACTGGATGTTTATAATAGGGTGATATTAATTTGAAGGCAGCTAACTTTTGGTTGAAATGGTAATAATGGATCTTTTCTTGTTCTTTGACGAAGACATTGAGGTGGAAGAAAGAAGAGGAAAATCTTTGAGATTTTGTAAATATATTCAATGTCAATTTTATTTCATAATATAAGTATAATAATTATTAAATAAATTATTTTGTAGGATTTTATTTAATACTTATTAAACTTTGGGGTATATATAGTAATTAATTATAAACCTTTTGTGATAAGTCGCACTATATATGTAAGTGGTAATGACGATGCGGAACTGTAAGCGGACTAGCGGATCTACTCGATAGCTCGGGATAGGTTAATTGATGGTTATCTGAAGATAGGTTATCGGAGGTGCTGCTAGCTAGGACTATACTGTTATATCTCTGCAGTGTGCGAGAGGTGCTCGGCAATATGGCGGTTATGGTGAACTACCTATAATTATGAACGAGAAGTGCTCCACCTCTGATAATTATATATTATATATTTATTATAGGCTATATAATTAATATTATTATATATATCATGATATATATTTATATATATATATATATTATAATATATATGATAATATATTATATTAATATTTATATTTATTTTATTATTAATTATATTAGTAGTTTTATTAATTATATATATATTAATATAATATATTAATATATCATTATATTATTCTATATATTACTAGTATATATATTATTATAGGTTTTATTATCATTAGTTTTAATTTAATTTAACTATATTATATTTATTAATTAATATATATATATTATATATTTTATGATATATATCAATATATATATTATTATTAATATATTATATTTAATATATATCATTATTACTATACTATTATATTATTACTAATAATTATATATATATGTAATTATATTTAATATTATTTGAGAATATATATTAATATATAATATTAATTATATTAATATATATATATTAGTAATTCATATAATATATATTTTTATAATATAATATATTAATATTATATTATATAATAAAGTATTATATATAAAGTATTATATTTATAATTAATTATTATAAGTAATAATATATATTTGTAGAGTTATGCACCTTTGATCTTAGAGTTCTAGCTTATTATATGCACAATACGAATTTTGCCCGGGAGATCTCGATCTTTTGTTATTGAAAGCTCCGAGCAATCACCCGGCCGAATTAGTTAACTCTATGTTTTCCTTTAAAGATATAGTGAATTACACTATATGATAATCTTCATAAACAAATAAAAAATATATTCTGGTATGTCTTTTTTTTATTGAAAGATTGCTACTATAAAAATGCATAAATATTTCTAATTTTAAAGGAAACCTAAAGAATCTCAACTATAAAATTGTTTTTAAAATATTGAGTAATTATATATTTATTTATCTGCTTTAACTATTACTACTATATAATATATCCTGAGTCTCAGGCACAATTATACTCATAACTATAACTATATACTTTTTCTATTTTAAATATTGTCACTAACCAAGATATATTATATATAGTCTATATATATATAGGTTTACTATCTAATGAGTTTTTGATTGAATCTATGAGAATATAATCTATTTATGAGGAGGTTTTCTGTTGTTTACCCTATTCCTTGTGAGTGGTTACATATGTACCTTACACTTTAAGCATCTAAGTACTATTTTCTTTTCAAATCTTACCATAATATATTATTATATATATTAATATTATTATATATATATATATATGTATTAGTAAGTAAATAATATTATTATATTTATTAAAAAAAATATATATCACCACTGCTATTATGCAATATATTATATATATTTATAATATATATATATATATTTATTAAGATCATATTATATATATATTATGTAATAAATATATATTATATAAGTTATATTTGTATTATTTAATTTATATTATATTTAACTTATATATACTCTCACGGTCAGATACGTCCAGTAAATTTATTTAACTATACTTCTTCCACTCTCTTTCTCTATATATTAATATATTATAGAGTATATTATATATAATATATATAATATTAAAATATATATTATAAGTAAATATTAATATTATTTATATATATTATTTGATCTATTATTATTATATTTATTGTTGTGTTTATTTGATTAATTATATTATTATATATATATAATATATATAAAATTATTATATATATATATTTAAATAATTTAAGAAAATATAATATATTCATAATTATTAATCTATAATTATTAGCATATAAAAAATTATTATTAATTAATAATATTATATAATATATAATATATATATTATATATTATTATAATATATAGTGACCTATATTAATATATTATATATATTAACTATTATTAAGGCAAATTATATAGGAAAATATTAATATAATAAATTTTAATTTAGAGTGTAGATCTATACGTAAACCCGATTTAGTTATATACTATAAAGTGTAATTAGATATTTGTATATATACTTAAAGAGATGTGCGAAATAGCACTAATATATGTAATAAGTACATAATATTATTATTATACTTATATACTTAAAAATTTTCAACTCACACACTTATACTACACGAACACCACTTATGGTAACACATCTTTTCTGTATAATTAATCTTATCACGCTATTTACCATTCAATGCAACTGAAGAGTCTATCATTTATTTAATTATTTCATATTAAAATAATATCTTATCATTTCTTGGTAAGTGAACATATCCTCTATTATGCTGCTAAAATTCAATTTAAATGTAGTTTTCGGATAATAAATTAACTATCCTTATTGTTACTATTATTTATATACTTGAAAAAAATATTATAATAATGAAAATTTTATATGTACATTAATTGAAAAATTTTTATTAGTAAGTAATAAAATAGTATATTGATTAGCCTTTCTAATAAATATTTTAATATACTCATATCTTAGTTTTTATAGATTAAAGCTATAACGAGAGTACAGTGAGTATAGTTATATTATTATGATATATATTTTTATAGGAAGTATGATTCCTAAATTGTATGAAATTATTAGTATTATAATATATTATATTATATACGATATATATTTAATGATATATATATAATATAATATATATTTTGTATTTTAAATAATATATATTATATATATATTTAAGATATGTGTTAATAATATTATTATAATTAAACCAAAATTACAATATATGTATGAATCATAAGTTATATAATAATATTTGAAGTATATATATATTATATGTCTTGTACTAAGATTTCTAGTTGATTTACTATATAAATATTATATATATATTTCATATTAATATGGTTATATATTCTTAATGTAAGATAAAATTTATTCTTTAATTTTTCTTAAATATTATTACATATTATATTATATATAATTAATATATTATATATATATGTATACTATTTTTTTTTTTATAGAAATCAAATAATATCATGGGCCTAAATATATATAATAATAGACAAGTTTGGTAGGATTTTTACTGTCAAGGTTTAAATTTTTTACAATTTAAGAACTTAGAACTTTACTAACCCATTGTTGAAAAATAATGATGACTTTCATAGTGTTCTTTCAAGAAGGACTATTATAACTGTGTTGATTACTTTTACGTGTGTCCTTCCGTAACTAAAAAAATAGTAATAAAAACTAGAAAAACAAACTTTCGTTCCGTAAACATCAAACAATCTTAATAAACAAGAATATTAAAAATACTATGATATTCTCTTAAAAATATCCTTATTCATATTTAATATACTGTCCATAATCCTATAACTAATAGTTAGATATATTAACTTAAAACATTTATATTTTATATATATATAATGATATTAATATGTCCTCTTCAGTATTATTTAATTAAAGAGTATATATATACCTATTTCATAATTTCCGTTTGTGCCGAGCGATTTTGATAAAGTATTTAATATATTTATACTATCGAATTAAATACGATAATTTTTGTGCTTTTTTTTATGGTATAAAATTATTAATTTAACTATTATTTCTCTATTATAGTGAGTATAAAAATGAAGCACATATATACTCTTTGTTTTTAAATAAATATATATTTGATATATATATATAATATATACTACTTATATACTTATACTCCTATTTAATCTCTGGTCAGACATACAATAAGTGTTAACCCTATAATTCATATCCAATATAACGGCTTATTGAAATAATTAAACATTAACAATTTTATTTAATATTAGTTTTAATTTTTAATATAAGTATAATAAAAAGTAAAAATACTTTTGTATAGACTATAGATTACACTTTTTCCTACTACCAAACTTTCTTTTATATATAAAGGATTTTAATAAAATAAAAACTAAGAAAAACCAACATTGTTATCATAATTACCATGACTCTCAATCTAAGAACAGTGATAATTTCTCAAAAAGATCTGAACAGTTTATATATGCACTATTATAAATATCGTATATCGATTATATTCGGTCTTGATATAAAATATATCTCATCGAATATTTTATTATACATACTATTTTCGAAAAATAAGTTTCATAATTCCGATATATATTAATAATCCACTAGGTATCACTCTTATGCATTTATAGGTATATTATATAATATTTAGCCTATCCACTATTAATTTTTACAACTATTTCATGACTAACGTTTTATAGAGGTACTATTATACTTTTTGATTAATATTCGAAGTTTCTGGCAATAAGGACAGTTTACCTTATGACTTTCCATAAAGTAATAAATAAATTAATAATATTAATTTAAATAGGATAGGTATATATTTGATTCAATTGGTTATTTGTGGTGACCGATTGTTACAAATATAGTTATTTATATACCATTTCATAACATTGCAATGGATTGACACGGCAAAATCTCTTCTTAGGCCTAGGACTTATAACAACCTGTTTGTTTTTGTCCTTTTATCATGTAACACTTTATCCTTATTCCCTTGGGGGCTCTCCTCTCAACCATACTCATAATACTCTCTTCGATGCACCCTAAAGATAACACTCTTTTCTCGGCGCTCAATTAGGTTTTACCTTATCAGCTCTTTAGCCTTAATTTGGACAGATTATATTGCTCCGAATGGAATATGCAAGAGGTTATATCAACCCTTTCAAATGTCCAGAAACTAGCAATTCTATCTTACAACGATTTTGGCTCTCTCCAAAATCGATTCCTCTGCCCACAGATCTCAATCTGTCATGGGTAATTATAATCATATAATAGAAAATTATCTTTTGGTTCCGTTCTCTGCTCCAAAAGTTTTACATGAATGTCATGGTTCCAGTGGTGAGACGGTTGCTGTCATAGAAGCAAATAAAAACACAATGACAATACAGTGCTCTGGACTCTAATTGATCCTTAAATGTTGTCTTTAGCCCTGTCGACTTCCTCTAAATACCCTAGATTAACTGTGTAAGACTATAGAAATATGTTTATATCTAAAGTAATATATCCATGACCCGTGTGTACGATGCACATGAGTGACACGCTCATTCACTCTTCTATAACTATATAGACATTCGCGTGGATCTATTGTTTATATTACAATAAATGTTAGTACATATCATTATGTGTAGATATACTATATATATTGATTAATTTATATGGTGAATTATATCCGTCTATTACTCTACGGCCTTAATATATATTATCAGTAGATATATATATATAGAATGCGATATTATTGAAAATGATTTTATTTTTATAATTAGAATGAAGAAGGATATTATTATATTAAGGTTCATAAATATTGCCTAGGTAGGTATATATTTCTATAAAGTGAACGAGCAGCTTTTGATGCTCAGAAAATATGCACAACAATTAACAGGACTTTGTGGAATAATCCTTAATTTAACTCGAGGAATTTTCTTAAATGTTATTATTTTCAAAGTACATTAATTAAAACCTATCCAATGAAAAGAAGTTTAATATGTATTTAATTATAGATGATGTCACCAGGTAATTATTATTCTTTGCTCCATTTAGAAACCTTATCTATTCTAATAATTAAAGGTTCTTATGCCCTAAATCTATGTTTACCAGAACACTAGTAATGGTGATCTCGATAGTTTGTGTGATTGAGATGGAAAGAGCTCGCTACCCGTGGTGTTAGAGTGGTAGTTTAGGTAAGTTTATGTTGTATTGTTGCTTAAAAGCCTCTGCATAGTTTTATAATAGATTTCTTATTTAGGAATCGACCTCCTATCTGAACAGACCTTTCTCTATGATGGAATAGTCTTATAAATACTGTGTAGTAGAAGGTTTTATCATCGGTGATTTTGTCCCTTAATACCTATCTAAATCAAACCCGTTTTCTAAAACCCTCGTTTGTGCGCTTATGCCATTTTGAGATAATTTAAGTCAAACGCTTGTTAATAAGCCTCAACCAGTTCCAACCTGATAATGTGAAGTGGTTTCCGAGGGACAAAAGAGGGGGGGGGGGATAAATTAAACATCTACAGTTAGATTATTTTACAAGTTCCCTATGGATATTAATAATATATCATATAACCTAGGAGACCTCCAATTACTCGTTCAGGAAAAGGAGGCTAATTCTAAATCCGCTTCATATGCCTGTAACCTCTCCCTCCAAGTCTCTAGGGTACGGCTAGTTGTATTCCTTGCAGTCATAAGTCCCAACCTTGACCTCCCAGCATAGACTTACGTAGAGAGGGCTAAAGTGGTTTCAAGGTGTAATTATTCACCGTTTCATATTCTTTGCTAAAATTAAATTGAATTTATTGGATGTAGGTAATTATTTAATGATTTTGGAATATTAACTCGAAAAGTTAAAGTAGTAATTTTTTTTTGGAATTATTAATTATATCCAAAAATACCCGATACTTAGAATGATATAGATATGCTCAACAGATTAAAACAACTTAAGGATTGTTATTTCAATATAGGACGTGATTATTAATTCAACTCTTTACCTTCTTTTATTTTTTATTATGAATATAGTGGAAATAAACATACAAAATTTGCTTTGGTTAATGTGCTTACCTTTCTATTAGCTCAACAAGTTCCAAGGATTCTGATAACTAGCGATTAAAGACGTTATTTCCGATAATAGTATTATTAATAGGTACCCACTATAACATAATTATATACTAGCTATATTATATTATATATATAGATATAATTATATTATATATATAATACTCTATATATAATATATATATATATATAATATATATAATTTAGTTATATTATATACTAAAAATAATATTATTATATATAATATTAAATATTATTAGAATAAAATGTCTCTTCCCTTTTTTTATAAAAAGTACTGCTGATGTTTTCGGATTAAATAAATAAATAATCGTAAAATATTATATATAGGACCTGCGCTTCACTTTGTCTCCCGCGTTTACGACTCTGGCAGTGTCTCTCTTCGATCTCTGCTTTGTTTTTTATTGTCTGCGCAATACACATGGGTATTTCAGTACATTATATGCTGATCCTGAAGACTAGTCGATATTCTGAGAGCGGCGTGCGTTGAAGAAGACACGGCTGAAGTCGAGTCAACGGAAGGACGCAGACTAATATGCTCAGTCTCAGTCATATGTCGTTTTATCGAGCGTCGCGGATGTCTCATATAAGTTATCTCTATAACTTCTCATGGTCTGTCTCTGTTATCTCGTCTTAACTCCAAGCATCGCTGACACGAGTGAGAAGTGAGCCCCTACACGAGGTTAGTAAAAACTCCGCTACAGACCTATTTGGCTCACGCTCAGTCCTTTTTATTTAACTAAAGGGGTCTACTTCTCGGCCTTGCGCGATGGGCAAACCCACACAAGAACTACAGTCGCGCTGAGTAGTTGGACATGACTGTACCCCCCTTCGGCGTTAACGGATCGCGTGCACTCCGGTAAAACTACTCTCGTCTCTTGACTTTGATAAGGTTCTTATACTAATTGAGGGTGTTTTTAATTGTCGCTGTGGAATGTTCCTACTCGTCTTCATACCTCGCCCTACGGTTATAATATTTTTCTATATTCATATCTCTATACGGTTTATTAACTTTAGAGGGATACACTTCTGAGCTCAATCTCTGAGAACTCTCTCTAATTTAAGTCTAAAGCAACCAGTGGTAATATAAAAATTCGAGTGTTACATATTGTAATCTATACATTTTCTATACTTCACTTTCATATGACCTATTTGCCATGCATATTTCTTCTTTCTCCATTCTTAATTCATACTCTATTATATATATATATGTTCATTACATCTCTAATCTCTATATACTTTATACTTATTCTCATCTCTTGTATTCTCATAATTATGTCTCTCTTGTATTGCATTATCTTATTTTAATGTGTATTTATCTCAGTCTAGAATCAGCGCATAGAGAGCTGGTCGTAAAGTTTACACATAAGGCTCACCTTTTATAACGGACTTAATGTATAAACTCCCTTTCAATATTTCGATTAATTCGGTAACTATAATATTTATGAACACTTATATAATAATTAAAATATATATATAAGGACACTAGTAAATACATTGGATATAGTATATAGTTAACAACTCGTATTAATATAATGTTATTATATGATACTATATTTAAATAATTATTTAACTTGACTCTTAACCACAAATTTTTAAAAGCCAAAGGCCAAATAAAATATAAATAATAAGGAATGATTAACAATAATTTAAAAGTTAACATTCTAACGAATCAATCGATCAATTTGGAGATTAATAATACACTAAATATAAAGGATAGGCCGAACACTGTGAATTAAAGTTTTATGTTATAAATTCATTCATGATTTAATATAAACATTTCCGCTGGCTAACTCAAGTCCAGACAGTTGTCGGCCTTCCGATAGCGTATACCCCACCATTAGGTTGCTCCAAGACCACTAAACCTGTGAGTCAAGACAACGGGCAGAATTTCCACTCGAAATTAAGACAAAATTCATGACTTCTAATTATGGTATAGCTATTTCTACGAACGCGGGACAAGAGATCGTCACTGAAAGTTATCTGTAGTATAACGTTAGCCTCAGAAGTTTCAGCGAAATATTCGTGGTCCCTACTCTTACGAGTAATGGGAGGATCTCCTCAGAGAAAGACAAGGAGATAGATAGTCTGTGTGACGAGGGAAAAGAATGACTCAGATGCACACTCCGCTTCAGAGTGAACGGACCCGAGAGAGCGGTCGATACCAAGTTTAAACTTCGACCAATTACAATAACGGAGACGAGAACATAAAAGGTTCAGGCACTACCCCATATACTCCACTGATCTAAACACCCACGCTAATTATTTAGTGACAACGACACGCTCGAATACATCCTCATTTTTACTCACTACATTAAGTGAATCACTACACCTTCCCGAACAGAGATTAAATGGGGTACGACAAAAGAGGCGTTCATTGTCCTGGTGAGAATACATGAAGTACTCACGAGGCCTTGCGTTCGTGAGATAAAGAAATCAAAACGGTGTCCATGGATAATATTAAAATCTAATTAACTCAAAACTATTAATAAATTAATATTAATACTCTAAAAATATTATAATAAATATATTATAAAAAGAATTTATTATCAAATAAATGTATATATATAATAAAATTTAATAATTAATATATTAATTTAACTCCAGAGGATGTAGTACTGGTATAGAGCTCAGGAGCCGGAGTTTATATCGGTGAGCACGGTAAGTCGGAGCTCTCTCGGAAGTTCGGAGGCCGTGATAATATCTAGGTGATAAGTCTCATAGATGATCGGTTAGACTACTAAATCAACATATCTCTCGATAAAAAGTGTTATGTAATCACTTCTGAGATGATGTGATATTTATCATTATATTTTTTCTATTATTACGTGAGATTAATACCGTAATTAATAATAATTATAATATAAAATAATTAAATAAATAATAGTCAATACAACCATCAAGAATCATAATAAAAGGCTACAAAACTAAAATCACGTGAACTATAATAAATCACAGACAAAACACAACAAAACCTATTTCGTTATTAGTATTATGTTACTAGAGTTTTGTCGGTAATGTAGTTAACTACCTCTTTTCTGTAGTGACTTATTTACAATCCTCCATTATTAAGCCTAATATATCTCTTTATAATATCATACTTTACTATAATATCGTTAAATATAAAAGTTGGGCCTCTCTGGTAGTGGGTATATATGATATATCTTATTGCAACTTAACTTATATTAATTAATTATAGAATGAGATATATATATTATAATATTTATTATTATATATTTAGTATATATATTATATATATCATCATATATAATATATATATATTAATTATATATATATATAATTATATATATATTATATATATTATTATTAATATATATTATTTAAGATTATTTATCGTAAAGGAAATTTATATTTTGACCGATGAAAAAATGAGTTTACGTAATTACGATATAAAATACGTCCATCGTTTCCAGAAAATAGATTCTGTTTATTAGTAGTTCATACCTAAGTGATCATGAGTATAATACGTAAAAGATAGGACTAATAATGAATATAACTGACCTGAATCTACTTATATGTATATTAGCGTGCAACGACTATCTAGTATCCACTCATCGAGTCTAAATTTATTAAAAATAGACAACATTTTTATTTAGTCGATATGCATGTAAACATATATTTAGTTCTAGGCTGTTTGCAATAACAAAGTATATAGATATATTATATTACATATTTATATTAGTATATGCATGTTAATACATTATATTTATTTCTATATTTAATTATATTAATAATTATAGAAATATGATAAAATTATATATCTCAATAATCCTCACTAAGTTTGTAATATTGACCACAATGTGATATATCTTATATATTAATATAAGAGACTTCGTTATGCTCATATAGTGTAGTGATTGCAAATGCTGCGAATATTTTGACGCGATATCTCGAATTCGTGGCCTGTAGTAATAACTAGCTTTTCATTATAATCACTTTGGTTTCCATTAGATTGTAGATTGTCGTTATGCCTTAGAATTAAATACTCATTAGATTCATACTATAACCTATGTTAATTGATGTAATTAGTGTTAAAAACTAAAATGAAGCTGTTTACGCCCGGCATAAAAATCTTAGAACGCATAACTTAGTTTAACTTGAAAAGGAACTTGGCAGGTAAGTATCCCCGGAAAGAACGCTATTTAAGACAACGGTATTAGCAGTGGCCATTAAAAGAATAGATAAAGACAGTCTTTGTAAATCTGAACCACAATAGGCTATATTAAAAATGAGAAAGGCCTATGTCAGTAAAATTTACAACGTTTCATAACAATGCTTTTTAAACCCTGCAACTTAGCTTAACCCGAAGCAAAAAAAAATTAATTGATGGTAATTAATAAAGCTACTAAACAATGTTCAATAACCGTTTGCATTTTTAATATCTTCCTTAATCTTTTTTGATTATAATATTAATATATTAAATACCTGCAAAAACGTAATACCTAGGATATAATATAGATATTAGTTGTTGCCTGTGTTACCCTAAATCGATCACAAATTACAAAATAATTATAACCGTATAATTTATTTAATCAAAACTAAACTTAACATTATATTTCACAATATCATAAGCGACTCTTAGTTATGAGTAATCGTTACAGATACTTACAGTATTATGAAAAAGGTGAATTAATGGTGAAAAATTTATTTACCTTAGTTCCACTAAATAATATATTATATCAGTTTTAAAGGAATATAATCTACAATATATGTAAATATATATAAACTCTTTCTCTAAGTGATCATTAACATCAATTTTTCATACAATAACCTTCGCACAACAATAAGTATCTTTTAAGTGAAGAAATACATAGTATGCCTCAACAAATAAAAAAAATAAAAAGTTATATAGCAACAGACACTACAATCAAACGAGCTTCGTGAAAATAGCCCATAGAACAAGACAAATTTAGATTGCGTGTTCTGCCTGCTCTCCTGCCGGTCGTTGGGGCGATCTTGCTTAATTTTTATTGTCTCTCTCAGTTACTACTCACATATTATTTCGACTCTCCGATAGAGACACAGACTCAAGTTATACGCAATAGAGAGTGAGTTTTTGATTCCCAATAAATAATGTATTAATCTACCTCCATCCACTGAGCTATGATAGTGAGTAGTAATGAAGTGATCTCTTACTCACTCCGGTAATATAACTCACTCCATATACCTGACTCTTTACTCATATATATTGTTAGTTAAATATTTATATTGGATATATATATATTATATATAGTAGTAGTCATTATTTAATTAATATATATATATATTATATATTATAATATATATTGTTTCAACAATTGTAGGTGCTCGAGGGAGTTTACCACTCGCTCAACACCACCACAACCACCACCATAGCCGAGTAATCACTGTAATATACCGTTTAGTATATATATTAGTATATATATATAGAGATATAGATATAATAATCTACGTGTTTTAAGTTTAATGTATATTAGGATGTCGCTTAACGATATGTAATATCTCAGATTAAGATGTCTCTGGTAGTGATATGTGCAGAATAAAATAATATGATTACTCATCCCACCTACGGTTCTCATCACAATAGTAGTGATAATTCTGGTCGAAGATAGGTTACAGACAGATTCGCGCGTGAATATCGTGGTTTACGCCCGCTCAAATAAGATGAGTTATTGGTATTTTTTAATTAAAAAAAAGTTTTCAAATTATTCTCAATTATCATAACACTTTATGATTTTACTTTATACGACACTGAACTTTATATTCATCCGTCAAATTTATGAATTTCATTAACCCTATATATCAATTTACCGCTATATTTAAAATAGAGAGATTTCATTTTTGTTATATTAAGGTGATAGATTATTCATTAAAGATTTAAAATAAAATAACGTACTTATATATTAATTTTTTAACTATTAAAATTTAAATTCTATTAAATTATATTCATTTTACATATATTTATTTATTTATTTATTACTTTTAATATAGTACCAAAAATAAATTATTACCTCCATAATTAAACGTAGGTACTCATGAATAGTCTTGTTCCAGTATATATTTAATTAATACGTCAAGGGTATAATATAATAGTATTCCTCGTATTTAATTTGTAAATATATATTTATCTGATTTATAATTCAAGTATATAATTGTTTCCTCTTCTTCTATTCTCTCTTCTCCTTCTCTCTTTAATATAGTCTCTCAAAAAAATATAGATAATAAGGCGACCTTGTAATTAACTAATTAGTAGAGTATCATCTCATACATTATCAAGAGTAAATTAATAATGGCGTTAAATAACACTAATAATAGTGTTCGTTAAGCTATTATATAGGTGAGGAGTGACTCATTTTGAATTCTCAGCTGAGTTTATCATTCTTTTAGTATTATAAATAATTTTGTTAATCATCTTATGTGATTGTTAATTATGATATTATCCAATGTTAAAAAAATTAGATTAGGTTGGTATACCCTCAATAAACTTTGTCAATGATTTATTCTGTGAGGTATTAAGCAAAAATAATAAATATAAATAAATTAAACATAAATAATAATAATAAATGGTTATTATTAAAATATATATACATATTACTTATTTATTAAATTTTTTATACTTTCAACTACCATTCGTTATATTTCCATTGTATAATTACGGAAATTTATTATAATCGAATTTATACCAGATTTATTATTTATATATCTATTCGATATTATTATATTAATTATTCTATATATTTAATTTAAATTTTATTTGAAAATAAATTAAAAATATTTCTAGTTTTTAAATAAAATATTGATATATATTTCCATTAACATTATTAAACACATTTTTAAAACTTATAGTAAGTTATATGTATATAATATATATTTTACAATATTTTAGGGTTTTATTTAAAAACATTTCTGTATGATTATTTCCTTTATATTTATGTTTGTTAAGTGTAATGTATTTAATATATTCTATATTATTTTAAGCATAATAATTAATATTTTTAATATTATAACTCCGAGGAAAAATAACTGAGAATTACTAAAATAGCAAATTAATATTAGCCCCTTACAATTTACTAGACTAGTACCAATATAATTAGATTTCCTTTTAGGTTCTAAATATATCCATATAAACCTAATATTAATAGTTGTCTTAACTAGTCCCTAGTACTAATTCTAACTATTTATACTAGTATATTTTTAAGTCATCTCAGACCAAACAGAGCCACTCACTCGATCGCATAGTAATCTCATACATAATGTCCAACCAAGTCGTAGTGCGGCGAGGGTAACACAAAAGAAATAATCGCACCATGATATCTCTTTTCGAATAAATAATAGCTATGTTATAACAATAATACAGTATTGTGCACAAAAAGATATGGGGTAGAGATATATACACATATATTAACATATTACATACATACATATAATAAGATAAAAACAAACTAACTAATAGAACCATAGAGAAATAAATATCTCACAAGATACAAAAAGTATGCACTGAGTCTGACTCAGAAAATTAATAATGTTTAATACGGCCAACATTTCGAATTACTAGAGTTTTCCTTGATTACAACCATTTTGTATACACGGGGCGAGCCTTGTTGTTAGTATCTGTGGTACTAGCGGTGCTGTATACACTAACCAATCCATCTACTTTCTCTTACGTCACTACATATAGCCATTAGTTTATTTATATCTTTATAACCACTATGAAGGAGTGTGTCTTCTCTCTCAGACTGACCAGTTTGTATGTTTACCTTGTTCTCACAGTTGCAATTTCCACTCGAGGTTCCACTCGTTCATTCTGGCAAGTGGACGTGAGATTGCTCTCCTCGGTCACTGACATACTCCTGTGAATTAATCTTTGTGATGCTGCTGATAGGTACTCATCTTCCACTCCACTCTCCAGAAAGGGGCACGTGGCGTTCTTAAGCCCTCGGAAATAGACACAACTCACTGTTGACTGGTGTTATGTTCCGAGGGCGTGATTGAGTTGGTGTAATGAGGATTAGTTGAATTCTGATCTTAAATAATTTGGGAAGAATAAAAAATTACCATGAATTATATTCCTCTGCCCAAGCCTCCACACTCTCAATTTCAATTTTCTTCCATACGGTGTCGTGGCATAATTTGGTGGTGAGAAACTTATAAATACATTACGTTACACACCTCTCTCGCTCCTCCGTAATTCCCCCGTATCGGCTTATACAGCTAGCACCCTTCAAAACTCATCTCTCTATTCTTGTCTCTGGCCAATGTTCTGTTAGGCGATTCCCCTTTTTATATCTACATATATTAAATTTCATAAGGAAGTTAAATAATATATTTGTGAATAATTCTTAACACATCATAATAACAAGTATTAAGATGGTTCTTGAATAATATAAGAGAAATACTCATCTCAAGTAAATAACTTCTACTAAAAATCACAACTTCGATTTATTGCATATAATTGGGTAATGTAAGGTTTCCTAATTCTCAAAATTGATATAAAATTCTTCTTCGAATATGAATAAGTTGTTTGATTAGTGATAATAGCTTATATCAAAGTAATATCTTCCATACTACATCACTACTTTTAACTAAAGGACCACTCAAAATACTTTTAATATTTATTTAATATTGGCTCATAGTTCTATAATCTTGGTATGTGTCAATCGCTCTTTTTTTTATTTTATATTTAAATAATATATGATATTCCTTTCAACGAACGGCGTATACTAGAGTTTCTTATTATTTATAAACATAATAACTCTCAAATATAAACGTCCTCTTACGTCTTTCATTGGATTATTTTACAATTTCCCACACAAGTTTAACCTAAATAATTTAACTTCTCTATGTAATTAGGTTTTGTAATCCCAGACTTAACAACATTTTATATGGCTCTTTTCTTTCTATGTTTTACTTACTACATGTGAGTATATAAATAGGTGATATTTTTATTATATTTTTATTTTATTATTTTTCTATATTTGTATATATTAGGAGAATAATACTCAATATTATACCAACTACTTCTCCTCTTGTCCCCTCTAGTGTCAAGTTGGTGAGTACATACTACATGAATAAGCTTCCCTCTCCTAATTATTATATAAAATAACCTACATTGTAGGCATTATTATATTTTCATTTTTCTACAACGCTCATGATGTGAATAAAGCTGGTATCTATTCCAGTTATCGATAAGCGCTCTCTGAATATATCTTATCAATCAATCATCCCTATACACATGTATTTTGTTTTTGTAAAATTCACAGTCACTCTATTTTAGCACATTGTATGCCTATCAATAACAATTATATTACATTCCTAATCCTATGAAACTAACAATTTATTATTATATATAGATAAGCTTTTCTTAAAGTTATTAAAATTATAAGATATACATGTGGTTCGTGAATAAATCTAAGATAATCCTAAATACATTTTTATATATTATATCTGTTAATGTATTCTTTTTAACATAAGTGGTTTATATATTGTATTGTTATACCTCCTTTTGATAATTTTGTTTATTTCTACTGATTATAATATAACAACATGATCCATTATACATTAATTCCATTTATAGTAAAGTAGGCATCAGGTGACCGAAGAATTAATTTCTTAATATTATTATTTGTGAGAATAAATATACATAAAATAGTAAACATATATATTGGGTGAGATTAACTTAGATATTATTTAAAATCTTCTGAATGCTCTAACAATATGAGTAGAGTTTTACTATGTATAGTACATATTTAAATATTAAACAACATTCTCATCATCCTTTATATTTAATTGTACTATGGTTAAAATTATTTTCTCGTAAAGCCAAGTATACTATTATGACTCAGTTGAGCTAGTTCTTTAATACCATCTCGCAAAGAGAACACAGTCTCTGTGTCTGATCAGGAAGATTTGACCACGCCAACTCTGAATATAATGCTCCAGAAGAACTCTAACATTTGAATTAGTAGCAGGATTCTACCAAAGTGCCTGAAGTGTCTCATCATTATAATGTAATGAGAAAGAATTAGTCCTCTAGAGATGCTGGTGAAATTTCATATTTGACAAAATCCATATAAATATCTGAATTACCCAAACAACACTAACTCACTCTCGACCATTCATCGGAAAATATACAATTTAAAAATGAGAAGAATATAGGCCTCGAGCTGGTTAGTGATATTATTATTGCAATATAATGACAAATTTCAAATTTTGAACCTAAGGTCCTCTATCATACGCTAAATATTAATGATATACTTACCACCCTCATAAAATTAGGTATAACTACACCACGCATATACTATTTGTTAAAGCTGAGTGTATATAGTATATTAATATATATATATATTATTATATTATAACTATTTAGTTGTATCTCATATTTATAGTAGTATATAGTGTAAGTAATACCTTTCTACAACGATGATAGTATATAGTATTATTATTACTATATTAATCTATTACATATATATTAAATACTCACTATAATATATATATTATATATATATTAGATAGATAGATAGTAAGGAATAAATTATAGTATAATATTATATTTAGTATATAGAGTATTAATTAATTAACTATTCATTTCCTCAGCTTCCATTTATTATTTTAATTATGCTTTGGCCACGTGGTGAATATGTTGAACCTATCAGTGTTATTTAAATTATCATCAACACAAACTGTGTTACTTAAACTATCATTATTAGTTTGTACATCACAAGTAGAATTATCACCTCATTATAGTGAACTTAATAGTAGCTAATATTATTCATTTAATTTAATAATAATTATATTTATACTATATATATTTAAACTAATATAATTTATTAATACACTACAATTAATTATGTTTCAATATTAAAATATCATATAGTTATATATAATTCCTTAATTTCCGTACCTATATATATAATTAATCATGTTATTAAAGCTTAATTATTGTGTTCTTTTAATTGATGATTTGAATTATTGGGTTATTTATTTTTTAAAAATATTATAGGTTTAAGTTTCTTTTTTTCTTTAGATAAAATTAAAACTATTAATGAATAATGTGAAATTAATAAACGTTACCTTAATATATTATAAATTAGTTAAATATTATTAATTATCCATATGAAATAGTGATTATTAATTAAAATCTAGGTGAGTATATAATTATGTGTTGAGGTCATATGTGTTGTGTTGTAAAGTTTAAATCTATTGAATATAAAAATTTATATTTTCTCTTTTTTATTTTGTCCCTCACCTGGTTAATCAAAATTAGGCTAACTATGATATTCTACGTGTGATAGTGTAAATCGATAACTACATATTAAATTACGATAGTAAGAGACCCGATGTGTTATATAAAAGTTACAATAATCAAATTATATATATCCCAGAACATAAGTGAGTCTGACGTTTTCATAGAAGAATAACTTAATAAGTTTAATATAACATCTATATAACTTTCTTTCCTCCTAAAATAACAAATAGTTTTATATGTGTTTTGTATATGTTTTCAATATTCCATTTAAGTCTTCTTCATACTAATAAAAAATAGAGGAATAGTCTAATTAAAAAACAATAAAACCCAGCCATAACAATATTACATATATTCGTAATATTATTATTATTTTTATTTATCCTATATTATAAATTTTGTAATTAGAGTATTTATGCTACTTTAATAATAAGTCTTGAGTACTCGTATTTTTCCTAGATAATGCACCTCGGATACATTGACTCAGTTCCCGGTAAATAGTCAAGGGCACACAGGTTACGCATATTAAGCATTTAGTATTTTCATACTGTTATATAACACTTACCTGTTTATATATAATTGTACGCTCTCATACTAATACTTACTCTGTCATACGTATGGAAATGTCACAAGTACAGTAGTGCCACGATTGTTAAATTATTTAACCTCGTATAATTCTGTGGGAATTATAATATTAAAATTCAGGTAGCGTATATAATGGATGCGTGTAAATGTAGATACTATTATGTTTCATTATAAAACAAATATTCTAACAGTAACAATAAAAACCTATTTGTAAATTGGAGAGTCTTGCTAAATTTTAAATTACTTTATGATAGTATTAGAAAGATATGAGAGAATTCTATTAAATATATTTTTAAATAAATACTCTAAAACTGTTTTTTTAAAGTGCTTTTTATTAATATCAAATTCAGTATCATTTTTTTCATATAAATATATATTATAATAATATATTAAATAAAATCAAATAGATAAGTATTAATATTAAATGACATCCTAGTTATGTTATACTCAATGTTCAAAAGTCTGTATACTCTTAACGTGAGCGTGTAATCAAATGGACCTTTCCATATAAATGTTATACTCTAATAATATATTTCAATGTTAAATTAACATTTTGAGATATTTGGTTATTATAATATAATATATATATGTGTTATTAATTTATTTTTATCAAAATTTTCTAGTAAGCGTATTTACTCTCGAGTCAGATTTTTATTATATACTTAACACTGGTGATACTGCACTCGGGCTTACGTGAGGTGTAAATATTAAATAACGAACATAGCTATAATATTGTTTACTTACCTCAGGTAATTACTCCAGATATATAAACAAAATTAACATTATTGTGGATGTGTAAGTCTGATCATATTTATTGCAATTAACATTTATGATTGAGGAATATTAATAACGATTAGTTTAGTAGTAAGTAATTTCATGCATATGCAATCATAGAACAAAATCATGAAAAATAATTTAGGATATTATTATTGCCACTTTTCCAACTCATTATTTTATTATTTTCGTATGGTTATTATAATCAGCGAATAATAATTAATATTCTGAGTATGATATTTATATATAGAAGATATATTTTTTATAATAAGTATCTAAGATTATTTTTTTTATAGTTAAATAATAAACAAAATAGTTTTCATTTATATTTAAATTTTTAAAGTTCGATATAGTAGTACTTATATTAATATAATATAATATGTACTGTATTATGATTTTTTATATAGTATTTAATATATATATAATTATATAGATTGTTTTTGTCTAGATTTATTTATATATTTTATATTTATTTCATTATATATATTTATTATTAACAATTTTTACTACAGAAAGAAAATAACTTTTCAAGATCTACTTAAAATTATTTATATAATCAATCGTCTATATTATTTACTAAATTGTTGAATTATTTTGTGATTGTGAAACTTTAGAATTAATTATTTTATATTATATTATCAATGAAAAATAATATTACTAAATAATTAAATAAATTGATTTAGCTTTTCATACCGATTTTTTATGATTATACTAATCTAAATTAATATCTATGAATGTAAGTTTATTGCTAACTAACTCTAGTAATAGAGAAATAAAGTGTATACATATATTTTTATGCATTCTAAGTTTCAGTAAATTATTGAATCAACTTAATACTAATTATATTTTATTATAAAAATACTTTAATAACGTATACCACCTTAATATTAATTTATCTTGTGAATCTAATATTATACATGAAGTAGAAAAGTTTATAGTTTTAAGTATAATTAATGGTTATTAAAGTATATATTTAATCTATATGTTAAATAAATATTCGCTAATAATAATTGTAATATATAGTAATAAAATATAAATATCTTAACTCATAACTATATATAAGTTTTAGTGACATGACTAATTTCTCCTTATATACTCACATATTTAATTAATCTCTAGTTTACTCCCTATCTAAACGATAGTAATAAATATATATATAATTGTTAATTATATAGGATATAAGTATATAGTAGGTATATATATATTTAATATATATATATTAATTATATATAATATATTATATTTTATATTATATATATTTATATATTAATACTAATAATTTATATAAAATATTATATATTATATTATTTAAATACTTATAATATATATATTATATATTAAATTATATAATATAATATTAATATATATATTAATAATAATATTTAATTAATATATATATAATTTTTTATATAATATTATTTAAATATATATAATTAATATATTATATATTATTAATTATATAAATTAATATATATATACTTAATAATGAGATTCTGATGTTCTGTTAATAAATCTAGCTCCTCCTCACATTAAATCTCTAATAGTGATCTCTCTATATATTCATACTACATAAATATACGATTTGCTATATAAATTTGAGATTTACCTAGTTAACACATTTCATAAATAGTTCATAATAATAAAATAATATTGATTAATTATTTTAAATATTTAATTAGGAAATAATAAGTTATAAAAATAATAAATATAATTGTACACATTCTATGGATGATGAATTTCACTACTCCATAAGTCAACAAAAATTTATAACTTAGCTCTTATTACTATATTATTCATGAGAATTTATTAAATTATATTATTTATTATAGTACCTTAAAGTTATTTGGAGATGATATATATACTTATTATATATATGATATTATGAAACGATAATTTAATGATTAACTTTAATTTTTTTATATATTTAATAATGTATTAATATATAACCTCATTAGGTAGATGGTTACTATACACTGGGTGCCTTATATTATTAACTGGAATGCATTGTCTAAAATATCCGATACGTCAACGGGATAATCTAGCGTTTTAGTAAAATGAGCATCTCCGGGACAAATATTACCTTATTTTGACGCTAAGGATTGTTTAAATATTTTTATAAATTAACCTTAAGGAATTTCTTAATATTTTCATATTTACTATAAAATATATAGTATTAAAAATTTATAATTGAAGTTCTCAGCTCACTGATTTTATAAGATCTATTCTCTAATGTATTCATGCAGGAAATGAAGGTCTTACTCACCTATGTTATATTTTTAAGATAAGTACAATTTTCCTGGTATTTTAAATTATATATCTTTTTATTTTAAGAATTATAAATTGCGAAATAGCTTGATATTTACAAAATTGGAAATTTCGTGTAGTGATATATGTATATGTAAATTTATAAGTATTAACGTTAATGAAATATTAAATAATAAAATATTATAATAATTTTATAAATCTAACATTCTTTAATTATTGTATTCAAAATAAATTTATAATACCATAAGTGATTGTGACTTCTCTCTAGATCAAGTATTACTCTACTTAAACGCTAAATTACAAAATGAGCATAATAGTGCAATTAGGTTATTTTAAAAATTCAGTTATTAGTAAAATATATGATAGTAATTTAGTTAAAATATAATGTTAAAAAATAAAGAAAAAAAAATTTAAAATAATAAAAATAAAATAAAAGTCTTAATATCTCTCTAAATGATATAAAATTTATAGGTAAATATATACAGTACATTATATTAACAGAAAAAAATCACAATATATATTTTTAAGCATGAAGATATATATATATTTCAAGCACTTAGATAATCATTTATAATTACAATAAAAGTCTTTGTAACTAAAATTTATTAATATTATAAATATAAATAAAATTATTATAAATATTAAAATTAATATGAAATTTAAATTTTAATTAAATATTTAAGGGGGCTACGTAAGCTATAATCTCGTGTGGAGATACTAGAGGTAGTAAAGGGTGAACTGATTTTATCCTAATTAACCCCCGTAGGGGTATAGGTGCTCGGAGTAAAATATCCCACCGACGACTAACCCTAATTATAATATATAATCCTAAAGAGCAGGTTGATATGGTTTTCCGCCGCGACCCTCCTCCGGTAAGGGGTGGTAAATATAATAGTCTACTTACCCTAGTTACGTTCCCTCTCTGGAGTAAAGGTACCGAGAGACCCCGTACTACTGCCTATAATATACTTTGCTCAGTTTTACAAAAAAAATTATTACCTTTAGTTAAAAAAATATAAAATAAAATATATATATTAAAAACCTGTATCGTTATAGAGTATCGTAAATTATTATAAAACTATCTTAACTAGTCCTATATAATATTTTTGAATCATAATACACTCATCACCCCTAAAATTGACTGTTAGGATTATCTATAGAAATTATATTTAATAAAAAAAATTATAAATAATAAATAATAATTTTTACTCAAGATATTACTGACTCAGTTATAATCTATAGTCGTTATAATAAATACATATAACATGAGAATACCCCTTATAAATTACATGTAATAACTTCTCGATTTGTTTGCTGGCATACGTTGTATATTAAGACTTTAACCTTATTTCTATTTAATATTTATTTATTATTATTATTTGACTTTTTCAAAATAATGTGTATTATTAAATATAATTAAAAAAATAAAAAAAAAATTAAAATAAAAAAAAACATTGCTATTAATCTTATAGCTAAACCTGGTATATCTCTTGTTAACCACATATGTTATTTCGAATATACGTGATTAATAATTATGAAATATAATAATAATATAATTAACTTTGAGTTACTTAACGGAATGTGCAGATACCAGACTTAATATTTAATTACTAATTATAATAATATAATATTATATTTATATATATATATAATATTATTTATATATATTATTATAATATAATATATAATATATTAATAATTATAGTAATATATTATATATATATATTATATATATATTTTAAGAATAATAATTATATAATATAATGGATATATAATAAATATATATTATTTATATATTATTATAAATATTATATATTATATATATATTAATTATATATATTATATATTTATATATATATTATATTATAATATTCAATTAAAGACATTAATTAAAATAAATTTCAATTCTAAATATATATATAATATATAATATTAATATAATGCAATGAATGTGTTGAATGTATGTGTGTGTGTGTATAGGGAAATTATTTGAAATAATAACTTTATGTAAAATTAATATATTTAGCTTTATCTCCATAAGTTATCTTAAGCATAGCTCTGCTACAGTTACTGTATAGTAATACATACTCAAATGATCCATAATAATCTATGTTTATTCAAATAATGGTACGTATTCATAATGTCAAATTAATATATATAGGTTATTTATATATAGAAAGTTTAAAAAAAACATGTTTTATAATAAATTAGTTATTATATTTATATTTGCCCCCTTCTTTTAATTTTAGATAAATTTTATAAATTAAACATTTAGTCGTTTATCATAACACATTTCTATGCGTTAGTTATTATGTGCAAAGTTTTATATAAATAATTAATTAGTGTGTATAACATTAGGTGTTAAATCAAAATATTAATAAATTAATATTTTAAGTTAATTACATATTTTAAAGTTTAATTTTGATTAATTGGATATAATTAATTATTATGATAATAATTTTGTAATTTATTTTGTTTTAAATTGATTTAATATTATTTATATTTAATGATTAAAATAAATTTATATAAATTAATATGATTATTATTTTACATTTTGTAATATTTTTACTTATCATATATTATAATTAAATTTTGTTTTAATTTAAATTTTTAATTTATAAATATATTTTTTTATTTATATATATATACATCATATTTAACCTATTTTTTAATTGCTCATCATGTTTCACGACACTTACAATTAATTATTTACATAATTTCATTAATTAATTTCATTAATTACATTATTTCCTAACGATTTATAATAAAAAAAATGAAATTTGGTTTAATTTAATTACAATTATTAATTATTAATTAATTTTTAATATATTAATTATTATTTATTTTAATCTATATCTTGCTATAATGATTTTATATATTATAATTTATAAATAAATTATAATATATAATTATAATATATTATATATATAATATACAACATTTTATAAATATATTGATTTTATGTCTATAACAAATATAATATATTTATTTTTAAAAATAACCTAAATTATTTAACTTAATTTATGTGATATAATATTTATAAATTAATACTTTAAATAAAATATTTATTATAAATTTATATATTAATTATAACAAAATATAATATATATAAATTTAATTAAATATTTAATATACATTTAATAATATTTAAGATGATAAAATATTTAATATTATAAATATATAATATATAATATTTATAATCTAATTTATTTAATTAATAATTGAAATATTTAATTATTTTATTTATTTATTTATTAATTTATATATTATTTAATATTTATTATTATATTTATTTATTATTATATAAGGTACGTCTATATTTTATTGTTATTTATATATTACCATTATTAATTTATTAAAATATAATTTATTTAATTGTATATTATTTTTTTTTGTTAATTATATTTATATAATTATTAACTTATTTTATTATATATTTTATTTCATATTAAATCTTATTTAAAAGTTAAAAATTATCAATCTAATATCTCGCATATCTCTTTTTATAAGTTTTCAATGAGTTCGAAATTATTGTCGCACTGATATACATAGTATTTTAAATTAATATACCTAATACCTAATAGTAATTTGTGAGTAATAAGCTAATATATTATTACCCTAAATATTTACCCTTATTAATTTATATATTTATTAGTAATTTAAACTATATTAAAAAATATTATTTTAATATTTAATATATTAAAAACATCTAATAATTAATATTTAGTTATATAAAAATATTATAAATTAATAAATATAATATCCAAGTATAAAAGTATCATTATCCTGTGTTTATTAGTAGTTAATTTATATATAATTATAATATATAATATAATATTAGATATAATTATTATTTTAATAATAATTATTATATATATCCTTATAGTATAAAGTATTTTAAAATAAGTTATGAACATGATAATAAATTTATATATTATATATATACCTTAGATTTAATATAATATATATATAGTTATATAAATATATAAATTCGAAATAAATAATAGTTTACATTAATACAGTCATACTTTATACAGTAAGTCTCTTTAAAACAGCTTTCAAAGAATTATTATTTTTTTTACTCTTAACTTACTTAACATTATTATTTATTTATGCATTTGATTAATATTTAAAATTATTTAATAATAATTATATACTCTATATTTATATTTTTAATAATAATCTAAATTAGTATTTATTTATTTATATTATATATATTATTTTATATATTTAATTTATATTAATTTACTCATATTAATTATTATTTTAAAGTTAATTTTACAAATTTATTTATTGTTAATAGTACTATTATAGGTCAAATGTTGTCTCTCTATATAATATATGGTATGCGTGTTTATTGAGGTGACCTATAATTTTATATTTTATAAGTAATATTTTTTGTTATATTAGTAATATGACTAACTCTAAATAATATATCTCTAATATATACAAGAATGATAATATGGAGTATTCTACACGATAAGTATCTCTTGATAATCTCTTTACTATGGTAGATTAATATAAGTTATAATATTGGCAAATAGATCATTAGTAGCTTATGAGGATATATATAGAAATAGTATTACCCTTACTCACCTCTCAAAAATATGTTTTTTATTATGTGGAGTTTAAGCCATTATTATTTGTATTTAGTCCATTTATTAGTGGAGAGTGCGGTCCTCCGAAATCAACAGTGCTTGAAATAAATGTCAGTCAATATACTTATTCAAATATAAATTATCAAACATCTAGTGTCGCATTATCTCTCTCTACATACGATTATAATGCGTATCAATGAGAGTATATATATCTCGTGCACTTGTGAGCCTGCTAACGTATTCTCAGGATAACCTTGTCGTCTAGGCTTACTCATAAGCTGAGTAAAGCGCAAAATTATAACAGGTTGGGCTCTTAAGTAAAATGATTTTTCTGTAAGAATTTAATAGCAGAGCGGCATAAGTGAATTTGTGACTAATTGTGCAATATACCGAAGTACGCACTATAATCCATTCATTATGTAGGCCAACAATGACAAACGAGTGTCAATATAAGTTTCAAATTAATTTAATAACATATTCAAAAATCTGGCTTAACTACTTTATGTTATAATACTATCTCTGCGTCGAGGTCTCATCTCAATCTCTCTCTTCTACATATCTCTTACCTTCTCATAAATATCTCATCTCTCCTACTCTCTACGTTACTCTCTCTGAGCTGTCATGTTACACATGAGTACTTTATCTCAGTTGTAGCTATTTATCTATAAGATAATTTGTTAATTTCAATAACTTAACCCGAATAATTAATAATAAAAATCAGAGCTTTCATATATTCAAATATAGCCAAGATAATATATACTAACGCACTCTTATAATCCATTTCTTGTTTATAGAGATAATATATGATGCGGAATGGAAACTTTTAATCAATTTTTGACACTATACATTATATAAAATATTATTATATTGATTATAAGGACATCAATAAAGTAAACCGTATCTTGTTACTCTCATTAGTAGTTTGTTGAATGTGTATAATATTGGTAATATTGAAAAAAAAGATTTCGCTTATGGCTATACATAATATATATATATATAATATTTTATATATATATATAATATATTAAATTTAATAATATTTATTATTAAATATTAAAAAATGAGAATGGTGTAGTATATGATACTCAATAACTCTATTAATGATTTACTCATGTTATATATAATCTAAATATATATTATTAATTAATATAATTTTAAGTTAGTAATTATATTAAATTAAATAGTTAAGGTAATATATATACAACTCACTCTAGAGATTTGTCTACTAATGATGTTGTGTATTATATTACCTCTTTATTTGACATGCTTAAGTACCTCAGAACAAATGAGCCTGTATATATTTAAACTCTAATATATATTTATTATTATTAGTTATATATACACTAATTGGACATTTATATATAGGTCCCATATATAGGTTGTCATAGGGTAAGCACGCATTAAGTCGGATAATAAATAGATTTTTGTAGAACGTTCATATTTATTATATGTACATACTTTCGATAGAATATATATTATTTAGAATAAATAAAATTTGTGTATAAACCTTATAACACCCTCTATTCACTCTGGCATATCGTGTATGAAGGTACTAAGTATTGTTTTTGTATGTTGAATTTAAGTTTGTTTTTGATTATTATTGAAAACCAATTTCCCCGAATAGGTTTATAAAATATAATTACTATAATATTAAGATTTTTAGATACGTTTATATATAGTAAATAGTTTAAAGTTATAAGTTGTATACATATTAGTTATGAATCATTAAGTACTCACCAAAAAAACATACTTATACATACAATATATAGTATATGATATATATAATGTGACTAATAGTATACGTTCACTATATATATACTATAATTAATTAATATATATATATATTATATTAATATATAATATATTAATTATATTAATATATGTTATATATTATAATATATTAATTAATATGAATCTAGGTGAGTATTGATTATGCAGGATATTTTAAAATCTTAAATATACCTTATCTAATACATAAAGTGCTAATTTAAAAGTACAGTATATGTCGACATTGCTTTGTGAAAAGCTCAGCTGACCTTGTAAAAGCTTTCGAAATTATCTATTAATTTCAATATTTACCTTCCTTTGCAAAACTCCTAGTTCCTTCTCTTTCCTCAAGATTGCAACGTCAATATATATATATATATATATATATTATGAGTATTATAAAGTATTTTAATACTATATAATTTGATAAAGTGAGTCAATATATGATATAGTAGGTGAGGTGAATATATATATAAGTCGTGTAATAATTAGTTAACACCAACAAAGTAACAACTCCGTTAAAATTCTATAATATTATAAAATATAATATAAGAAAAATGTCGACTTTTTGCCAAGCTATATCAGTTTCAAATTTTCGCGTCTCTACAAATTTTATCCGAAGTATCCTTTAGTCGATGGGTTCAAAGTTATGGTATTGAACGTCCTATTTATTGGTTGACACGCCCAAGCCGTGTTCTTTCCCAAAGACGTAACCCTTGCCCCTAACCATTCCTCCCTTACCCCCGTAGCCTCCTCAATTTCTTTCTCTCACCAATACTCACCCAACTTAAGAAAAATGAAAAATATGTTTCCCCCCTCCCCCTTACAGAAAATGTTGACGTGTAGTGAGGAAGCGTTTAGGTTTCTATATTGATATTTTTTATATAAAGAAGATTCAATATCTTGTTTTTTTCTTATCATGATATCTTTCAAATATGTCACTAGCCATATTCTATCTTTTTTATATCTCTTAGTGATTTAGTGGGTTTGGACCTCGTATGCTCTCCGGAATTTAATTATTGAATGCCGGTGAGATGCTGCGAGCGGGCACCAGCTCTATACGTAACAAAGATGGAGTGCCCACAACACCGCACGAGGCGAAACAAAAGCCAATTTGTTATTAATCTCGACAACCAGTTATTTATTCAAATAAATTGTCCATCCTTTAAGTTTCATTGGTGGACGCAACACGCAAGAGTCACAACATAACATCCAGTCATCCCGTCACTCCGTGTGACACAAAGCTCCTACTCCAAGAATCTAGCCGACTCACTTTCGCTACCCAGGCTGCTCTCGGCGATTTCAACACAAATCAACAAGTAGGAGTGTCACTATTCATGGTTGGATCATAAACTTATGAATTCCAGAGAAAGATGATTTTAATGATATTTCAATACTTGTTTTTAGTTGCTCCAGCTATACAAGCTCCTCATCAGATATATAATCTGAATTCTTCCCTTTAAAGGTTTCAGTCTTCTCTATATTGAAGTGATACAACACATCTGAATTTTATATTTAAATTAATATATTGATACGTCTCAGGTTGGTTTTTCGGTTTTATAAAAGTAATATAATACATTTATTCAAGGCAAAAACTGCTTTACTATTGTCTTAAAGGTTCAATCTGATCGTACACCGAACAGATCTCGTTTAAATAAGAAATATCGCTTCAAGGCGGATAAACAACACATTTCCTCCGTTACATGTGTATTACGCCGACAATAGAGAAACATTTCGTTATTAAAAGGATTCGTCATCAATAAGGCGTTAATTTATTCACCATATTTTTGTATTCGGCCGGTAGACTTCCCTTACAATAACTCGATATTTTTAATTTTAGAAAATCATTATTTACTCATGAACTGTTTTGTAGGCCATTTATTTTTAATATTTGAATTTCCATCGGTGACATAGCGCATTTGGAAACGTTCTTGCATATATATGTATGGCAAAAGTGAGGCAAACCCAGAGTTATCCGAATTACATAATCACGAACTTTTATGTACTTATAAAATAAATAACCTAGCATACCAAAAACGATGAGGACCAAAATTATCTCAACTCAGTCTAAATTATAAATTATGTTATTAATATAAATTTACTTTGCAGCATATATAGATACAAATTGTATTTATTATGGAACGTCCAATTTAATGTGTTAAGTATAAATTTTAATGAGTTGGCAAGTGTCAGGAATGTTTTGCTCTCCCATGTTTGACGTAGGTATAGTTAATCAATATTTATGAATAGTTTCTTTTGCGCTTTATTATCAAGTTAAAAAGAAAGAAATAAGACTTTGGAACATTAAAATAAACATTTATTATTTAAATCCTTCTTTATTTAGTGGAAGATGTACAAAGGAGATAAAATACTCCTAAAAAAAAATCTTTGTGATACACGCTCAGTTTTTACATAAACAAACTAGCCACTATAACTAAAGATACCTAAATTCAAGTGGACACAAAAGAAAGAGATTCTTTATTTACGGAGAGAGCCAAAAAAGTAGATATGATGAAAAGCCTTTCTAGAATATTGAAGACGGCTTGTCTCGAACATACTTAGATATATAATGTTGCAATATATACGTCATCTCTCGATTAGGTCGCCTTCTGTGCTAATGAAGTGTGTGTAAATAAACATAGTGTGGAGTGTGGGGACGTCTCTCTTATCTCAACGTGAGTTCGAGTGTGTTTGTTCTAAATAGTAGCTTTTTGATAAATGAGATAAATTTCTTGCTTTTGGTGTCTAAACTGTGTAAAGAAGTTGAAAAAACTTTATATATTGTACTTCGAAGTTAGTTTGTTTAATTCAGGTGACATTTCAGTAGCTAAGGGGTTAATTGATGCGTGAAATATGTGTGTTTTTGTGATGGAGTTGATGCTGTGCTTTACGTCTTTCAACGCAAGTTTTTAAGCCTGGATTGCTTGTTTATGCTCTTTCGCATGTTTAATAGAAAGATGCTAGCAGACCCAAATGAATGATGGAAAAAATATGGATGATTGGTGTTATGTGTTAGGTGTGTATGTGTGTTTGTAGAGAGATAGACCCTTAGTTTCTATGATAAATGGTACTATTTCTTATTGTTTAATGGTATTATAATCTTGATCATTTCACCTAGATTAGAGTAAGCATTTGGCAGTGATTGGGGATATGTGATATATGTGGTGTTTTAAAGGTGATGCAATGTGAATAATATGTGTGTGATATAAGTGATGTAGATGATATGATATGTTGTTGTGTGTGTGATTTTTAGTTTAATTTTATAATTCCTGAATTATTATAATATAACTACCTCATTAAACACTTCCCATAATAACTAATACACCCTTATTATAACATGTATAATAAGAATTCTAATATTATTAAACATTATTATCTACCTTAACCTTCAACACACCTTATTAATACCCTCTTATATCACCTCATCCTGTACCCTCTTCCATCTAAGTCTCCTATTCACACTCCTTATTGGAAACCCTTCAATACATATAGTTTTCTTCATTTCATCTAGTACTCACTTAAATTAATGAAACTAATATTACTATTACTATCTTTCTCTATTAATTATCCCATAATTAAGCGTGTAGTCTAATATATATATATTATGCAAAAATTTGATAATTAATAATTATTTTGAATTATGTTAATACGGGTGTGTGAACTGAGGGGTATATGGTAGAAACGTTAGACTCCCTTCCCAAATTATTTAAAGTTATTCCAAAATTTTTGTCTGGTGGAGTCTTTGCAGCTCTGGGGCTTGGACTTAAGTAACCCCTCTCTTCTCTCTGAGAATCCTGATTTTCCCAAACTACAAACTGAATACAGCGGAATAAGGAAAGGAAGGAAAAGTAATGATAGGAAGAGTCCGCGCTTAAAAATCTTAACTAAGCTATAATGTTATATAGTCTATTTATGGTCAAATCATGTAATGTGTGTGTATGTGTGATGTGAAAAGATTTCCCTTTAAGTTTGAAAGTGGTCGCAGAGATGAATTGCACCCTAGGTCCATACCTCCATTATCGGAATAGCAAAGAAATAGGAAACCGATTTAAGATGTATTGTAAGGGGCTCAAGGGATAGAAAAGCTGTAGATAGAGGGGAATTATTCATAAATTAACTGTCGTAATATAATTATAATAGGGCGTGGGGAGGTCGATGATTAGAAGTAAATGATAGTGATAAAGTACATATATATAAAAATGATATTATTCAAAGTATTATATCCATCATAAGAGCATTAATTATGTTATGAATTCTTAATATTGGTATAAAAATTAGATATATTTGTGAGTAGAGTGTGTATAATAGTAATAATATAATATAATTAGTTTTTGGTGTAACAGCGAAGAATTCACTCACAATGGGAAGAAGAGTATGTTGTGTGTGGTTTGTGATCGTTGTTAGGATGGAAAGTGGAGAAGTTGTGTGTGTGTGGACGCGTGTGTGTGTTGTTGTGTGTGTGGGTGGTGTTCGTAAGTCTGTGGACAGCATAGTGTTAGTATTAGTGAAGGTATTATATATGTATTAAAAATAATATTCCAGTATTTGTAATATGTGTTCTTGTTTGTGCATATACTGTAATTATATAGTCTTTAACGCAGAGTAGCCGCGAGAATGACAGTGTGCAACAAATAGAACAGAATTCCTCACTATATAATTTTAATATTTTAGATTTTTAATGTTTTTAAGTAAAGTCAATAAAAGGGCGTATATATATAATTTTGAGGATAATATAAAATTATGATTAAAAATATAGGTATAGTTAAAAGTACTACCATTGATACATACATACATAGGTAGTTATTATATATATATATATATATAAATTGATATAATAATAAGGCATATATAGTACTAAATTTTACTAAGTGTATAATATATTTATATAGTGTTTATGAGTAGTTAGGGTTATAAGTGACTTTTATCAGAAGAACTAAAATGTATTAAACATAGATAAGTAGTATGTGAATGTAGGCTAGAACAGGTATAAAGTAGAAAGTAGTTGGTGATGGTCTGTATTAAATAATTGAAATTATAATAATTTTCTGTACTTCTTCTTCTTGGTTTCTTCTTCATCTCATACTTCTTCTTCTTCGTTCTCTTCTTCTTCTTCTTCTTCTTCTATGCTTCTCGTAATAATTATTAACGACATAAGTAAGGGATAAAAAAAATGAAACACCAAAAAATACCCCCCCCCGGTTATTTTTATTGATTAATTCCCTACGATGATGACGTTTCATTTCCCATTCCGCCCGCGTTTCAGGTTTTCTTCTTCTTTCGTAATAATTTTCAATTTTTCGTCCTAAAGAGGGACCTCCGAAGCGTGGTCGAAATCGAGTGACCGATCGGAAAGAAGGCCGGACAGAGGTGTCCTTCACAGTGACTCCGCGCAATACGAGCGAGAGAGCGTGGTAGGATTTAAACGTAATCGGCCGCCTCAAACCATCCGGCACTCGACCAGGAACCCCATCCATCCCTCGGAAGCAAGACCCCCAGAGGCGTGGGTGAAATCGAGTAGCCGACCGGAAAGAGCGACCGACAGAGGTGTTCTTTCCCAGCGACTCCGCGCAGTATTCGCGAGAGTGTGATCGGATTAACGTAATCGGCCGAATCAAACCGTCCACCACTCGACCGGGAACCCCCTCCTAAGCGAGATCCTCCTCCCCCCTTCCCCGAATATTTTATTAATTCTTCAGGATGATGATGATGTTTCGTTTCCCCTTATAGGTTTTCTTCTTCTTCTTCTTCTTCTTCTTCTTCTTCTTCTTCTTCTTCTTCTTCTTCTATGTTTCTCGTAATAATTTTCGACGTTTATTAACGACATAAGTGAGGGATAATAAATGAAACACGACAAAATTCTTTATTAACGGCATAGACGAAGAAGGATAACAAATGAAACGCAAAAAAAGATTCTTTATTAACGGCGCAAACGAAGGGTAAAAAAGCAAACACAACAAAATACTTTATTAACGGCACGAATTTTGGGTAAAAAAGCAGACGCAAAAGATATTTATTAGACCCCGAGGTGGAAGGGACTTCCCGAGTGTGGGTGAAATCGAGTGACCGATCGGAAAGAAGGCCGGACAGAGGTGTTCTTCACAGTGACTCCGCGCAGTACGGGCGAGAGCGTGATAGGATTTAAACGTAATCGACTGCCTCAAACCACCCGGCACTCTATCAGGAACCCCATCCA
>JABUQX010129228.1:25000-31501 GCA_015478945.1 Trachelipus rathkii | reverse complement strand
GTTGCCAAATACCAAATTTTTTTACAGATTATAAGAAAAATATTTTATTTTTTTTCTTTATATATTCATTTTTAGGTGGTTCGAGCCGACGGAGGGACCAGAAAGGGGGCGACGAAGTTCCCCCCGATCGTCCCCCGGTAGTCCGGAGAGAACCCCCCCCCCCGGGACTCTAATCCATCGTTCTGTTTACCCGGAGGTATTCGTTAAGTTTTAAAAAAAAAAATCAACATTTGGCCCACCATTTGTTTTGCTAAGTCGGAGTAGCGAGCATTGTTCGATATTCCAAAAAACTGTAATTTGTTTCAACATTTTTAACAAATTTTAATTTTTTTAAAAAGGCGTTTATTTTTTTTTTTTTTTTTTTAATTTCCGGGGAAAAAATGTCTCCTGATTAATAAAATTGATATTTATTTTCGTGTAGCTGCTTATAGTTTTTTAGTTACATGCCTGCCTTTTCGGATTGCTTGAAACCTATACACATATATATTATATATATATTTATATAAATATATAATATATTTATTAATATATATATTATATATATAATATATATATATATATTATATATATATTAATATATTATACTATATATATATATATATATATTATAGGACCTTTAATTAAACCACGAACCGGAAAAAATAATTTAAGCTTCGTAAAGTTGGTAAACCTTGGAAATGCATTTTAAAGATTCTAAATTTACGAAACAAAAAAAAAGAGAAAAAGCTTTCTATTGAATTTTTTGAAATATTAATTTAATTAATTTATTTAAAACAAAAATGTTAAAAAGAAAAATCGATATATATTTTTTTTTTTGTGCTTTCACCGTAGGCTTTATGAAATAAATAAGTAAGCTTAAGCAATATATTTTAGTTTAAATTTGATATATGCACATAAAGTTTGCAGAGACGTCATGATAATAATAAATTGATATATATATATATATATATATATATATATTATATAATATTATATATATATATATATATATATATATATATATATATAGTATATATATATATTATATATATATATATATATGGACCATGACTTACACCTTCATAGAAAATGAAGAGAATTAAAAAAAGAGAAATAAAAAAAAAAAATAAATTAAAAAAAGAATAATGTTACTTCCCTTTACACTTTTTGGTATTACTTTAACTAAAGGAATTACCATAGGTGGTTAAACCGCAAAAGGAATGGCAGGGAGTCGGGGTCTCTTCGCCTCCCTGTGGACGACGGGGGGGACTTTGTTCCCCCCCCTTCTGTCCCCCGTCGGCTCGAAGACCCCCTAAATGGGGAAGATAAAAAAATTTTTTTTTTTAATATTTTCCGACGAAGAAAAAAAAAAAAAAAAAAAAAAGTTAAAAACCCCCTCCTTAAAATTTTCCGCTGATTCCAAATATTAATTTGTTTTACTTAGGAGCTTTGCGTTTTCTCTAACTTACATTACTGTCAGCTTTAGACAATCTGACCATATATATATATATATATATATATATATATATTAATATATTATATATTATATATATATATATATTATATATAAATATATATATATTATATATTATATATATATAATATATATATAAAGATATTATATATATATATATATATATATATATATTATATATTATAAATATAATATATATATATATATATTATATATATATATAATATATATATATATATATATTAATATAGTATATATATATATATATATATATATATATATATAATATATATATGATTATAAATATTATATATATATATATATATATATATATATATATATATATATATATATTCAACACTCATTTGTGGACACAAATACTAAAATTCTTTACGTCAAAAAAAATAAAATAAACGAAAAAATTAAATAAAAGGAATTTAAAAATAAATCAATATGAAGCTCAAAAAAGAAAAATAGTCAGTTCATTTTATAGCAAACCAAATTTTTAATTTTTCTTTACCTAAAATCAGACAGCATTACCAACGATTCCAATACTAAATTATTTTTCGCTTCGTGGTTTAATAAAGGTCCTATATGGACATATATATCCCAACTATAAACCACAAGACTACCACTACAAAAATATTTCCATACAATAAAAAAAATCAACTCCACACTTCACACACTCAACAATCTTCAACCCACGAATCTTTTAACATAACCACAAAATTCTCAACCCAAAAGCCCAAAATCAGAGCAATATTCTTATGTCACACCTCAAAAATTAGTCACAAACCCACATATTCACTAACAGACAAATAATTAAACGGCTTAATAGGTTTAAAATCAACCAAGAAAATCTACCATTCACTCCATTAGATGCATTCAATATTTCTAAAAACCTTAAAAACTCACAAAAGTAGTGCCCGACCACTTACTCAATATTCACCTCAAACAAGTAGGAACCAATACTATCACTGCCAAAACACAAATATTTAACGTTGCATGGCAAACCAACTCTCTAAGACCTTTATATAAGTATGCACATATAATTACCAATATTAAAACCAAACCAACCACTATATAGTAACCTAGTTTTGTACAGACCTATATCATTACTTTTAACAATTTCCAAAGTATTTGAAAAATTAATTCTCCTTTGAATTTTCCCCCCTAATCCCTCAGACTAACACCTTGGTTTCCGACAAAAGCACTCTACTGCTACTCTGCTAACTGATCTAACCCAACACATTCTTATGGAGATTTAACTAACCTTCCCCTTCCCCAACGTACTCTCCTTATTGCAACAGAAATCAACAAGGCTTTTGATACAGTTCTAAGTCACCCTTTAATAGAGTGTCTTAAACACAGACATAACCATCATAGACAAAAAAAATAATAGCAAATATCCTATCTGGTCGCACAGGTAAAGTTATCCAAGGACACAACTCCTCACGTTTATACAAATTATATAATCGAGTCCCCCAGGGTGCTATTCTTTTCTCTACACTCTTTAACCTTTTAATGCATGATCACCCTATCCCACTTTCTCTTCCATAAAAATTAATAGTTATGCCGATGATCTAGCAATCACAGCTAAAAATCCCTCCATAAATTTAGCATGCAGAGAACTACAACAATATATAAACCAACCAGAATAATGGCTAACAACGAATAGAATGACTGCATCACCTCAAAAATCCATTATTACCTTACTCACCCCAGAAAGAAGAGAATCTAAAATCTACCCAGAAATATTCCAATCAAAAACAGGATCCCTCTCAACAAGAAACCCACTATCCTAATTTAACCTTGCATACACATACGACATTCACCCCCACATCAAATATTACTTCAATAGCCACACATAAATGCACTGAAAACAGTAACTGGAAATAATTTTGACCAGCATAAAGAAACTTTCACAATGGTATACATACAATACATTTGCCTCTTCCTAAATTATTCTTCGCCTGCCTGGGCTCCCACTATATTACAAACCAATATTCAGAAATTGGAAACCGTGTTAAATAAAGCTCTAATGATAGTAACACGCTGTCTTCCCTCCACACCCATTCATCGTCTACTATTTCTACAAACTAAAACAAAAAATCTCCCTTTTAAAGTCCATCTTAACATGACAGGCTGTGAATTATACAGCAAATAACTCCCAATAGATCACTCCTTGCAATTGGCATCAAACATTACAACAACCCCCAACACTTAGATGGAAAAAAATAACACAAGAATTATACTCTTCTATCATATACAACACGCTTCTCAAACACCAACACCCCCAACCCCCACCCCCACCCCACCACCACAACCACCACAACCACCACAACCAACATTAAACACATTCATACACGATTAATCCTAAGAACGATCTCCACATATCTAAATAAGATCATAATTCAAACAAGTCCACCATAAATATCCCCTACAGAACAGAACAAATTTTGGGCAGATAAACCCGGGTAATGCTGTTCCGTCTCCGATCTGGGCACCCCCCCCCCTTCAGGAATGCATATTCAGATTCAATAAAGCACCCTCCCCCACTACTTAAGAAGGATGTTTTTCTCAGACTAACGACGACACTCGGCATCTTTTACTAGACTGCAGCGACTTCACAGACATCAAGGACCACAACTTCAGTACGCTTTTTTAAAAACGGAATTGCTCTGGGCCTGCTCTGCTGTTGCAGCACAATATCTTAAGGTAGCCCGTTTCTCGTAGGGGGGAGCGAGTGTCGACAAAGTAAGTAAGTAACTGGTAGCGTGTATATTATATATTATATATATATATATATATATATATATATATTATATTATATATATATATATATATATATTATATATATATATATATATTATAATATATAATATATAATATATATATATATGTGTGTGTGTATTGTGTGTGTATGTGCGTGTGCTTGTGGATGCCCAAATAAATAAATGAGAGGAGAGAGAGAGACGAGAGAGAGACGAGAGAGAGAGAGAGAGAGAGGAGAGAAGAGAGAGAGAGGAGAGAGAGAGAGAGAGAGAGAGGGAAGAGAGAGAGAGAGAGAGAGAGAGAGAGAGAGAGATATTTAGTTTCAATTTTTCATAGCAGAGATTTGTGCGATTGTATATAGAAAATTCTTGAGAGAAGATCATGGGGAAGAAAGAACCGAAAGAAGAGCCCAAAAGGGTGAAACAAAGAGTCATTACCATAACGAGTGAAAAGGAGGAAAATGATATGGAAGAGGTAATAAAAATAAGTTAATAAATTTGTTTGATTAGTATGCCAAGCATTATATTAATAAGTTAAAAACAAATCATAAAGATTTTTATAATTAATTTTACGTAATTAGTTAAAGGAATTTTATTAATCTCATTAGTATATAATAATTTCATACTTTTCTAATAATTTAAAAGTTTCCAAATAAAAATATAGGATTAAAATTTTTTATAAATATAATAAATAAATAAATAAAATTTTATAATAAATTAAGCAATGTGAAAATTTATTATAAATAAAATTAATAAATGAATAAAATATTATCTTATATAAGTTAAAGAAAGTAAAAATTTATTATAAATAAAATAAAATAAATAAATAAAATATTATCTTATAATAAATTAAACAAAGTAAAAATTTATTATAAATAAAATAAATAAATAAATAAAATATCATCCTATAATAAATTAAACAAAGTAAAATTTATTATAAAGAAAATAAATAAATAAATAAAATATTATCTTATAATAAATTAAACAAAGTTAAATTTATTATAAATAAAAAAAAATAAATTAAAAACAAAAATACTATCATAATAAATTAAACAAAGTAAAAATTTATTATAAATAAAATAAATAAATAAATAAAATATTATTTTATAATAAATAATTAATCTCTCTGCAGGGCAAACATAATTCCAAAGGGTTTATGCCAAACTTACCAAAACCTTTGACCAATGAAGAAAAAAAATACTTATTAGCCGTTGAGAGAGGCGACCTCACAACTGTAAGAAAGTAAGTACGAAATTTAAAAATTTAAAATTTAAAAATTAAAAATTAAAATATTAAAAATAATTTTTTTTTTATTCTTTAGTAAAATTAATTTGATAAATAAATTATAGACAGTTATTGAGTTTAAAGTTTATAAAAACTTCGATAGATTTTATACTCTGAATGTTACTTTCGTTGTCGTTGACAATATTTTCTTAATTTAACATTCATAGGTTATAGATTGTATTATTTCGAAATAATAATAATAATAATAATAATAATAATAATAATAATAATAATAATAATAATAATAATAATAATAATAATTTACTGACAATTAAATAATTTAAAAATAATAATAATAATTTATTAATTATAGATAATAATAATAATAAATAATAATAATAATAATAATAATAATAATAATAATAATAATAATAATAATAATAATAATAATAATAATAATAATAATTATTATTATTATTATTATTATTATTATTATTATTATTATTATTATTATTATTATTATTATTATTATTATTATTATTATTATTAATATTTATATTATTATTATTTAATTAATATTAGTATTAATAATTAATATTAATAATTTTATTATTTCATTATATAGAAATTCCTTTTGATCAACTTTTTCTTATATATATTATTAATTATTTTTATTATTATTTTATATTATTATTATATTATATATATTATTATATATATTATTATTATTATTATTATTATTATTATTATTATTATTTTTATTTTTAAAGAATGCTTCAGAAATCCCATCGACATCCCGAGTTTATGAATAAAAATTGCGTCGAACCCAATGGGGTTCGAGGGGCCACTTCTCCATGGCATTGACAATGAAAATCTTGAAATGGTGGAAATATTGGTCGTGATGGGTGTCGAAACGAAGGATGCGTTGCTTCATGCTATCAATGTAGAGTTTGTCGAAGCTGTCGAAGTCCTACTTGAACACGAAGAAGTAATTCACAAAGAAGGAGAGGCTTACGTAAGTTTGGAGATTATACCTTCAGGGATTAGGTT